>JAKELG010000082.1:0-180916 GCA_021527035.1 Lactarius vividus | reverse complement strand
TAGGGACTCGTGACGTCCCTAAGTGAACTAGCTGTCGCGGTCGGACTTATGGGACTCAGAATACGGTACGAGAGTTGACGAGAACGCTTACTATACGGTTGTGACTACGATAGTAAGTAGAAATTAGTCACGGACTTTAGTATCAGTCAGCGTCGTACTAGCATGTGATTGCTAGTATGACTCATTACTAGGATAGCGATAGTAGGGTTCGAGCTATTATTGCTAGTAGTAGTTGTCTTCGCGAGGAGCTTTAAAGCTGCCTCCTCAATATGTATAAATAGTGGGCTGTGAAGACCAAGATACGCCATCTTGGTCTTCTTCTCAATACCACTTTCTTACTCGTCCATTGCCTCGAATTCTATTTCCCTTTCTTCTCCTAGAAGGGACAACGTCACTATAAGTCTTGACCTTCGAGTCTAAGACCCTGGCCCTGTCGACGCATCAGGTCGGAGTTGCCTTAGTACTATTGGGGCGCCTTTTGTGGATCGCCTTAGTAGTATTCTACGGAATCACGGAGACACTGCGCGAGTGTCTACAACCAGCTAAGTCGTGAACGCCCTTGTCTGAAGTTCAAGTCGAACTAAACGCTGTGGTAGCGTTACATTAAGACCAAGATAGCCAACCGTGGCGTTCACAACAAGAGATCAGTGGAGAAACTTCCGACCCTACAGCCTTGAAACCAGAGGAGAACGATCAGTACCGCGACGATTCCTAGGCGCAGCCCGGTGGAGAGAATACCGAGGAGACACCGGATACTTCGTAGACTTCCCCGGGGAAGCAATCAGATACCGACCAGTTGAGTTCAACTACTCGAACTTCTGCTGGACAGAGATTACGTGGAATCCGATAGACAATTGTTGGGACGTTGTCAGACCAGCCGGAAGACACTACCGCTGCAACATAGACTCAAGGGAACTCCACGGAGACGACTGGGGATCATTAGACGGAGATAGCAGCAGTAGCGACGAAGAGGAAAGACCCCGAGAACAAGCCCTGTCGGAATCAAGCCACGAGGAGCACGTAGAAGAGCATACCGCAACAGAAAGTGAAGCGCGACCAGAAACAGGAGACGATTCGAGTTTACTGGCCCACATAGCTGAGTCCTTGCACATCACAGTCCCAGAAGAAATTCACATCCGAAGCCCCATGGCCACAGTAACCGAAGCACGAGCCATGGAGGAAGTACAACGCATAAGGGAAGAGGCAGAAGCTATTCTCAATCCCATCAACCCGAGCACCGGACATAGACTGACTGCAGACGACGCGGCCCTTTTTCGAGCAATAGGACCGGACCACCCGGATCCACCGGAAGGACCCCCACCGCCACCAGGGGGACTACCGGGAGGATTCCCAGGTCAGGGACCAACGGGTGGAGGATTCCCTGGAGGAGGACGACCGCCAAAAGGAGGACCCCCAGGACCACCAGGACCACCAGGACCACCAGGAGGAGGCGCTCCAGCAGGAGGAGGACATGGATCGGACAGATTATCAGGTGAACCTCCGACCGTCTTTGATGGAGACCGTACTAAATATGAGGCCTTCCTCACGCAATGGCACGTTTACTGGGGCATGAATTTGGACGCCCCGATTATGCAAAACGAATACCGACGATCCCTCCTCTTCTTGGGATACGTCAAGGGGGTCAACGTCAGCGAATGGACGCTGTCCATCCTAGAATGGCTAAACCGAGAAGTACGACGAGGAGTGAGCCAGTACTCCCAGACCTTGTGGAATCACGTAGCGGAAGAATTCGCCAAGCGATTCTCAAACATCCTCGAAGAAGAACAAGCACAAGCGGAATTGCAAAAAGGGATCAAGATGGTGGGAGAGGACATCGACGTGTACGTAGTCAAGTTCGAGCAACTAGCCAGAAAAGCTCATTACAATCTGAACGACCGCCAAACGATTGATCGCTTCACGGCGGGGTTACCACGAGCCCTATTCACAAAAGTCTACGAACTAGACGAACCTCACACCTTCGAAGAATGGAAGAGATGTGCGCTAAGAAGGCAAAAGCAGTATATCCACATGAAAGCACGTCTCGACAACTTCAAAACAAAGAGCCCGCCATCATCGGCGCAACCTCGATGGAGACCACAAGTCCCAAACTGGGGACCACCGCGAGGACCACCCCCGCCAAGATACGACCCTAACGCCATGGACACTTCCGCAGACCGCACACGAGCCTGGGTGGCGGAGGTAGGAGACCCAAACCGCCCATTCATCCCGAGACCACAAAGAGGAGGATACGGAAGAGGGGGAGGAGCCCCATCCCGAGACATGAGGACAGTGATCTGCTATAACTGCAACCGTCCAGGTCACTTCTCACGAAACTGCCAACAGCCTCGAACACGTCCAAGCACGAGCCGAATGTCCGAAACGGACTATTATACACAGGAAGAACCACCAACCCAAGCAAGGGTAGCTAACACCGCACCACCGCAACAGCGAGCCAAGGATTGGCTAGCAGGAGTAGCGGGGGAATCGGATGACGTAAAAGACCTCATCCTCCAAGAAATGTGGGGGAAGGAGGGTTTTCAGAACGCCTGAACCCATCGGCCTGGGTGAGGGCTGTTAATTGTAATTCTGTAATCATGACTCGCTTTCGGTCTCTTAGAATTCCAGTCTCGATTCGCACGAACTACGCAATGGCCGACATCAGAACTTTAGTGGACTCTGGAGCCACGGACAACTTCATACGACCATCTTTTGCAAAAAGGATGGGCCTGGGACTGCAACAACTAGAACACCCCAGGAAAATATGGAATATTGACAACACGGAAAATAAAGCGGGCAGTATCACCCACTTTATCGACCTAGAAGTACAGACTAACCAACGACGACAAAAAATGCGCTTCCTAGTCACAGACTTAGGAAACGAAGATCTCGTGCTCGGCTACCCTTGGCTGGCAACCTACGAACCTACGATAAACTGGAGGTACGCCACCATCCACGAGAAGATGCTCCCCGTCGTCATCAGATCAATCAACCCCAACAAAGAAGATCACGTCATAGGAAGTATCACCACGGAAGAGAGAGAAAACATAGTAACGGAACTGGAAGAGGAAGCCCATCTACACACCACGGCCATGGAATTAGCTATTGAAGCTAAGCAGTTCCACGATAAAGTCGAACTCCCAACCGCTTACCGCCAGTTTGCAAAGATCTTCAGTGAGGAAGCGTCCAACCGATTCCCACCTTCTCGACCATGGGACCACGCAATCGAATTTAAGGAAGGCACGCCACCGGCAATCGACTGCAAAGTCTATCCCATGACGCAAGAGGAGGATGGCAAGCTCAAGGAATTCCTAGATGAGCAGTTGAAGAAAGGATATATTCGCCCGTCCAAGTCTCCATACGCCTCATCATTCTTCTTTATAAAGAAGAAGGACGGAAAACTACGACCAGTACAGGACTACCGAAAGATCAACGCCGTCACCATCCGCAATCAATACCCACTACCACTCATCTCAGACCTTATCACCGACCTCAGCCGAGCCCATACCTACACCAAACTGGACGTCAGGTGGGGTTACAACAACGTACGCATTAAAGAAGGCGACGAACACAAAGCGGCCTTTAAAACACGGTATGGTCTCTTCGAACCCACAGTCATGTACTTCGGACTCACCAATTCCCCGGCGACGTTTCAAACCATGATGAACACCATCTACCGAGACACTATCGCAAAACACGAAGCTAAGGGAACAATCGATACGCGTATACATGGACGACATCGGCATCGCAACAAGACATCCAGCCGGGCAAAAGGAACACGAAGAAGCGGTCCGCGACGTGCTACAAGTAGCCATGGAACACGACCTCTACTTCAAACTCGAGAAGTGCCTCTTCAACAAGCCGCGAATGGATTACCTGGGGGTAATCCTTGAAAAGGGGGTAACACGCATGGACCCGGTAAAAATTTCAGGCATCAAAGATTGGCCCACGCCAACCAAGGTCCGTGACGTCCGCTCATTCCTAGGCTTCTGCAATTTTTACCGACTCTTCATTCGCGGCTTCGCCACACACGCCAAACCACTCAACAAACTCACGAGGAAAGACACGGAGTGGAGATGGACAGACGAAGAAGATAAGGCATTCCGTAAACTCAAAGCCCTGGTCACGGAAGGAACCGGTACTCGCACATCCAAAACTAGACGACCCGTTCGAACTCGAAGTGGACGCCTCCGGATTCGCAACCGGTGCGGTGCTACTCCAGAAAAAGGAAGATGGAAAGCGACACCCAATAGGATATTACTCGGCAACACTCAACGAAGCGGAGCGAAACTACGACATATACGACCTGGAACTACTGGCTATAGTCAAAGCGTTGCGACACTGGAGACCCCTACTAGCCGGATCGCCTCACAAGGTCAAGATCTACTCCGACCACATGAATCTCCAATACTGGAAACTACCACAGAAAATAAGCCGAAGGGTTGCCAGGGAAGTACTCGAGCTCATGGAGTATAACTTCGAGATTCACCACATCCCAGGGAAGAAAAACGGTCGCGCGGACGCACTGTCTCGACGACCCGACTACGACCAGGGGGAACGAGACAACGAAAATGTGGTAGTACTACCAGAAGACGTCTTCGCACGGGCAGTAACGGTACAAGCAGCCCGTGATCCCCCGCAAACGGAAGTCACGCTACGATACTGGGTGGACCCCCAACAACTGAAGTTCGTCGACGGAGCATGGTATCGACAAGGGAAGTACGTCATCACAGGATCCATGGATGAAAAACGAGAACTCATTGCCGCACACCATGATCCCCCGGTACACGGACACCCCGGAATCGCACGAACCACGAGACTAGTAGAAAGAAGGTACTGGTGGCCAGAATTGAAACTCGACGTCCGCAACTTCGTTCAAGGATGCGCCGAATGCCAACGTCACAAGGTCAACACGCGCCCCACAAGAGCCCCCCTCGTACCCATCACGCCAAAAGAAGACGCCCTACCATTTGAAACCATCGCCCTCGACTTTATCACCAAGCTTCCAATATCCCAAGGGTACGACTCCATCCTGACCGTGACAGATCACGACTGCAGTAAAGCCTCGGTCTTCATCCCGTGCAACGAGGAAATTACGGCGGAAGAGACAGCCGGACTATACGCCGCTCAAGTCTTCAAACGATTTGGATTACCCTCGAAGATCATCAGCGACCGAGATCCCCGATTCGCTTCCAAATTCACACGAGAACTGTGTCGGATCTTGGGAATTCAACAAAACATCTCCACGGCATACCACCCTAGAACCGACGGACAATCGGAACGCACCAATCAATGGCTGGAACAGTATCTGCGCTTCTGGGCAAACGAGCGTCAAGATAACTGGGCGGCCCTTCTACCAATAGCAGAGTTTGCGCATAACAATTGGCCCCACGAGGCAACAAGGAAGTCCCCGTTCTCACTCCTTATGGGATACGACCCACGCGCTGACTGGCTCGATAAGCCATCCCCTATCCCACAGGTCACCACGAGGATAGAACAGTTCCGAGAAGCACGGAGAGAAGCCCAGGATCTTATCAGAAAGGCGCAGTCTATGTGGATCAAACACCGAGATACGCCCAAATTCCGAATCGGAGACTACGTATGGCTAGAAGGACGACACCTACGGACCAACCAACCCACGCCGAAGCTGGCGGCAAGACGGCATGGCCCCTTCAAAATCACGCGGGTCCTATCACCGGTGAACTATCAACTGGAACTTCCCACGCAGTGGAGTATACACCCCGTATTTCACATCGATCTTCTCACACCTTATCGCGAGACGCTCGTACACGGACCAAACTTCCCGCGCCCGCCACCGGATCTAGTAGAAGGAGAAGAAGAATACGAGGTCGAGAAGGTCCTAGACCACCAGCACTTCGGCAGGAAGAAGCGCCTACAATATCTGATCAAATGGAAGGGGTACCCCGACTCGGACAATCAGTGGGTCGACAAGGATGACGTGTTCACCGATGAAGGCTATAGCTGAGTATCGAATCATTGAATCCCCGACTCGCGAGTAGCTTAAAGACAGGCCGAACAAACGAACGACCCTCATTCCCCTTCCACTCATATCACACTGGCCTCCTCATCTCTTCCATACTCAACACAATGTCCGTTCCCTCTTCCGCCGAGGCCATCGCTCGCGTTGCCCGAAACGCGGGACCTCTCACCTACCAAGAGGTCGTCGAGGCCCTCCAGTCCACGATCCCCGCCTCCTACAACGACGACACCAACAACCCCGCCACCTGGTGGATCCTCTCCCAGGACGGCCAGCGCATCAACGAGGTGCCCTTCACGACGGCCGAAGTTGATCGGCTTCGCCAAGCTCTCCCAGAGCTTGAGCGTTCCCCATCTCGACCTGTCCCAGTACGAGTCGAGTATCGAACCCAGGAAGAAGCCCAAGACGCAGCCGACGGTCGATTGGGAGCGGTGGCAAGAACAGAAGTGGAGGGAGACGGCGGAGAACTGGCAGCGGGAGCAGTTACGGAAGGCGGCGGAGAGGCGTCGGGAGGCTCTACGACGGAGACGCGAGTGGATGAGGGTGAAGAAGGAGCGCGAAGAAGCGAGGAGACAATCCTCGAACAAGTCCGAGGGAGCTTAGCGGACGTCTACCCAGCTGAGCACCCTCTCATTTCCACGGCCACCGATACTGACGACCCACGTGAAACCCCATACGCATGCGACACCAACGGTCGCCCTCTCTACCACGGTGGCGTGCGTGCCGACGCACCCCCGCCATTCCCACTCTTCCGACTTCGCCACGCCGAGCTCGGCCCACCTCCCCACGGCTACAAGTACAACCGCGGGGAGGATTACATCCACTTCCCCATCACCGACGGCCAGGGAGTGACGCGTCAGGCCGCGTACGTGCAAGTCATCATGGGGGCCGACCCCATCGTCTTGGGCCTCATCCCCGACAGCGAGAAGGTGTACTCGCAGCCCCTTTACGCCGAACCCCATGTCAAGGCCACGGGGAAGGAGGTCTACCCCCAAGAGGACATGACCCTATTCGCAGGCGGTTATCACGACCGCCCTCGCCTCGACCGCGCGGTCAGCGAGCTCCACGACATGAGCCTTCGGGTGGAGGTGCATCGTTACCGAGCCTACGCGTACGAGGCTGAGAGGATGGAGCAGCGGCTTCATCAACTCGCCGCCACGCTTGGGGGGATCAAGGGCGAGATGGCTCGCAGTAAGTTCCGCCTCGAGATGGCTAACACGTTAGAGAGGATCGAAGAGGTACAGGCAGGATGGATGTCGGGGCCGCGCCTTCGCCGGCGTCGTGGGCGCCGCGGCTGAAAAGGGGGTGATGTCGCGGTCGGACTTATGGGACTCAGAATACGGTACGAGAGTTGACGAGAACGCTTACTATACGGTTGTGACTACGATAGTAAGTAGAAATTAGTCACGGACTTTAGTATCAGTCAGCGTCGTACTAGCATGTGATTGCTAGTATGACTCATTACTAGGATAGCGATAGTAGGGTTCGAGCTATTATTGCTAGTAGTAGTTGTCTTCGCGAGGAGCTTTAAAGCTGCCTCCTCAATATGTATAAATAGTGGGCTGTGAAGACCAAGATACGCCATCTTGGTCTTCTTCTCAATACCACTTTCTTACTCATCCATTGCCTCGAATTCTATTTCCCTTTCTTCTCCTAGAAGGGACAACGTCACTATAAGTCTTGACCTTCGAGTCTAAGACCCTGGCCCTGTCGACGCATCAGGTCGGAGTTGCCTTAGTACTATTGGGGCGCCTTTTGTGGATCGCCTTAGTAGTATTCTACGGAATCACGGAGACACTGCGCGAGTGTCTACAACCAGCTAAGTCGTGAACGCCCTTGTCTGAAGTTCAAGTCGAACTAAACGCTGTGGTAGCGTTACACTAGCTCTGGCATATCCCCCGTGACCAAGAGGGATCCCCATGACCATATCTCCATCTTCCTTGTGAATGGTAGATCAGCCGACCGTGACTTACCCGCCCGGTACCACGTATCATCTCGTCTTCGAGTATCTCAACTCCCGCACCGCGCGCCCGACTCACTGTTACTATATCGTCGACAACCTCGAGTGGGAGTACATCCGCAAAGTCCCCAGTCCACCTCCGAACGTCCCTATCCAAGAGACACTTTACACCTACCAGGATTCTACAGGCACGTATTGGCCTCACCCCGCAGTCTTCCCAGAGCACTCGGATATCTACAGGTTTCGTCCCCGAGGGAACCCACGTTACAACAGCGTCTAAGTCAGACCAATGTCCGTGGTAGACGTTACATTAAGACCAAGATCCTTCAACGTGGCTTCCGCAGTAACAACCCGCGATCTTTGGATCCCGTTCAGACCATATCACATCGACAGAAGAGGGGAACGTAACGTCCCTAAACAATACCTCAAAGGAGCATTTTGGCAGACAGAACAAGGCGACCCAGGCTACGTAGTCCTCTACACTTACAAAGACGGGAAAACCGGACTCATCCCAGTAGAATTCAACTTCGACCACACCTGTTGGGCGGAAATTAGGTGGGACGAACTCCAAAGCAAACTACAAGTTGTTAGACCCGCAGGATCAAGCCTCCACCTCGACATCTGACAGAGTGAAACAACCACCAGAGACCAGTGGGGACCTATTGACGGGCAAGAAGAAGAACCAGTCCGTTCCCCTACCCCCAAGACACCCGCACCTTCCCCATCCTTAGGAAGCAACCCCGAAGAGATCCGTATACTCAAAGCGCAAGAAGAAGAAGAGGAAGCGCAACTAGGGTATTAGCTGAGTCCATCCCCACAGACATGACTACCACAATCACCGAGCAACCAACTACATTCCAGGAACCCGCACGCATCAGCCGCGGCGGAGGACCCCCACCAGGAGGACATGGAGGAGGGGGAGGAGACGAAGGAGGAGGAGATCCGGGAGGACCACTCTTCACAGGACCAAACGTGTCGAGCGGAACCAAGCCTGAAAAGTTCATGGGCAAAGAACCCCTCGTATTCACCGGGGACCGCACTAAAGTCCAACAGTTCCTTACCCAATGGGAACTGTTCGTAGAAACAAACTACGACAACCCTGCGTTCACTCTCCCCTACCGAAAAGCGCTGATCTTCCTCACCTACATCCAAGGGGACCACGTCAATGAATGGGTCCTATCTACCACCAAATGGGTCAAGGCGTACAAAACCAAAAACGGACCCTACGACAAATGGATCTGGGAGGCCATCGAACTCGGCTTCCGCAACACGTTCGCGGACACCCTCGAAAAAGAACGAGCACAACAAGAACTTCAGAAAGGCTTCCGGATGGAAGGACAAGATATCGACTCATACGTTGCCAAGTTTGAGAAGGCGGTCCGAGAAGCCGGATATCGCTTCGACGACTCTCTGGTCCTCGACAAATTCACCAGTGGATTACCGGTGGAGCTCTACAAGAATGCATACAACTTCCACAGTCCAAACACCTACGCCCAATGGAAGACAGCTGCGCTCGAGCAACAGCACAAATGGATGCATCTACAAACACGTTTGGGGGGACGTAAACCCCCGGGACCCGGTAAGCCGGGCAATACATCTCTCAGAACTTTCAACGCTCCAAATCGCCCTCAGCAACCCCGACAAGGATGGCAGGCATTCAGGAATCACCCCGATGCCATGGACACCACCCCCGGAAGGGTCAGAGCTCGCCTCGCAGGCTCAGAAGAGATCGACTACACGCGACCCCCGTACACCCCACAAGGGGGACGATCCAATAAAGGAATAACAGATGCAAGTAACGTCAAATGCTTCAACTGCAACAAGCTAGGCCATTTCAAACGCGACTGCCGCCAGCCGCGCAAACTGCAGCCCAACCCAAATTGGCAGCCCCATCAGGGACGAGGGGCATTCATCGAAGAAGTTCAGAGCGTCCAAGATGAACCCTTGATCCAGTTCGAAGACGACGGCGGCAGTAGCCGCGGCGCCCGCGCCACCACTGATACGCCACAAGAACGGGCGACCAGCTGGATAAACGGAGTCCGAAACCTCGACGATGAGGCCAGGGACCTGGTAGTACAGGACTTGTTGGGGCGAGAGGATTTTCAAAGCGCCTGAACCCGACAGCCTGGGTAAGGGCATTACGGTGTAATTCTGTGTTCATAACGCGCTATCAATCTATGCATGTTCCAGTTTCATTGCGCGCAAGTTACGCCATGGCCGACAAACGAGCACTAGTGGACTCCGGAGCCACTAACAATTTCATACATCCGGACTTCGTCAAGAGAATGAGACTAGGTCTCAAAGAACTAGACCGCCACCGAAAGATCTGGAACATTGACGGCACGCATAACAAAGGGGGCAAGATTACCCACTGCGTGGATCTAGAAGTACAAACCAAAGGAGTCGTCAAAGAAATGCGATTCCTAGTGACCGACGTAGGAGGAGAAGACATAATATTGGGGTACCCATGGCTAGCGACCTTCCAACCCAACATCCAATGGGCGACGGCAACGCTTAACGAAGCTGAGTATCCAGTTGTCCTTCGCACTGTCAACCCCACGAAACCCAGAGTAGATCCGGTCATCGCACGCCTGGTACTCGAAAAACTACTGCTCCCAAACAAGTTGAAAATCGAGGAACAACTCAAAAAAGAATGCGACCTCGAAGACACCCGCTTACGCGCGACAATGTCAACAGAAATGGCAATTGAGGCGAAGCAATACACGGAGAAGAAGGCAGTCCCTGAAGAATATCAAAGACACGTCAAGATCTTCAGCGAAGAAGAATCCAACCGATTTCCACTGTCCAAGCCGTGGGACCACGCAATCGACTTCAAACCAAACGCACCAGACACGATAGACTGCAAAGTTTATCCAATGAGTCAGGCAGAAGACAAAGCGTTGAAGGAATGGATAGACGAACAACTGACTAAAGGGTACATCAGGCCCTCCAAATCTCCGTACGCATCATCATTCTTCTTCATCAAAAAGAAGGACGGAAAACTACGCCCCGTACAGGACTACCGGAACATTAACAACTGGACGATACGCAATCAATACCCACTCCCACTCATCCCGGAACTCATAGCCGACCTCAGTGGAGTGTTCATATTCACCAAACTGGACATTCGCTGGGGATACAACAACGTGAGAATTAAGGAAGGCAACCAGGAAAAAGCGGCGTTCAAGACGAAATACGGGCTTTTCGAACCAACGGTAATGTTCTTTGGGCTAACCAACTCACCAGCAACGTTTCAAACCATGATGAACGAAATCTGTAAAGACCTCATCGCACACCACGAGACCAAAGGTATGACCATTAGGGTATACATGGATGACATAGGCATAGCCACCCGATCAACGGAACAAGCACACATCGACGCGGTACACGACATCTTGGACCTACTAGAGGAAAACGATCTGTTCCTCAAACCGGAAAAATGCATCTTCCACGCTCCAAGCATCGATTACCTGGGGGTAATCATTGAAAAGGGGGTGACACGTATGGACCCCATCAAAATTTCTGGCATCAAAGACTGGCCAAACCCCAAAAACGTCAAACAGGTGCGATCGTTCCTAGGCTTCTGCAACTTTTACCGTGCTTTCATTCAAAATTTTGCCACGCACGCCCGCCCCCTTAACAAACTCACACGAAAGGACACGGAATGGACATGGACAACAACAGAACAAGAGGCATTTGACAAAATCAAGAAGCTTGTCACGGAGGAACTGGTTCTTGCGCACGCCAAACTAGAAGACCAATTCGAACTCGAAGTAGATGCCTCAGGATTCGCAGTAGGAGCAGTACTGCTCCAACGAAAAGAAGATGGCAAGAGGCACCCCATCGCCTACTACTCAAACACCCTCAGTACAGCCGAACGAAACTACGACATCTACGACCTCGAACTCCTAGCGATCGTCAAGGCACTCCGAAACTGGCGCCACTACCTGGCAGGATCCCCCCACAAGATCAAAGTATTCTCAGACCACATGAACCTTCAGTATTGGCGCTCCCCGCAAAAGATAAGTTGCCAAGTAGCACGGGAAGTACTAGAACTCTCTGAGTACGACATCGAGATTCACCACATCAAAGGAATGGCAAACGGACGAGCCGATGCCCTATCTAGACGCCCAGACTACAATCAAGGAGAAGGAGACAATGACCAAGTCACGGTGCTGCCCGACGACATCTTCGTCAGGGCCGCAGCAATAGATACGACGGAAGATCCCCTTCGAATCAACGCCACCATATCAGTACAGGAAATGGAAAAGACGAATCCGGTGTACACCCAGGACGACGACAAACTCCGCCCCTGGATAGACCCACATGGGCTCAAGAGAATCGAAGGCACATGGTACAAAGACGGATGCCAAGTAGTCACGGGAGGACTCCTTGAGAAACGAGAACTTATCAAAAACCACCACGACCCTCCGGTATATGGACATCCGGGAATTAGTCGAACCGTCAGACTCGTGGAAAGATACTACTGGTGGCCGGGCCTTAGAAACGAAGTCATGGACTATGTCAAAGGATGCGCCGACTGCCAAAGGATTAAGGTCAACACGAGGGCAGTCAAAGCACCACTACGCCCAATATTCCCCAAACCCGAAGCTATGCCGTTCGAAACTATCGCGCTTGATTTCATTACTAAACTCCCCGAAGCACAGGGCTGCGATACGATCCTCACGATAACGGACCATGATTGCACAAAGATGTCCCTGTTTATCCCATGCCAAGAAGAAATATCGGCCGAAGGCACAGCTTCCTTATACGTCAAACACGTGTTCCCCCGATTCGGACTACCAGGAAAGATAATCAGCGATCGAGACCCCAGATTCGCTTCAAAGTTCACACGCGAGTTATGCAAGATCCTAGGAATCGAACAAAACATCTCTACAGCATACCACCCACGAACGGACGGACAATCGGAGCGAACCAATCAATGGCTAGAACAATACCTGAGATTCTGGGTCAACGAACGACAGGATGACTGGATTCACTACCTCCCCATGGCTGAGTTCACGCATAATAACTGGCCTAGCGAAACCACTAAAGAATCTCCGTTCCAGCTCCTCATGGGGTACAACCCACGCGCCGATTGGACCGATAGACCATCGCCTATTCCACAAGTGGCACTCAGTGTAACGTTACCACAGGAACGTTATGTGCGACGTGCACGTCACTAAGTCGATCAGGCCGAGGTAACGGGACGTGAGTTAGCCGGTTAAGGCCAAGTTCAGGGGTGAACAAGCACTGCACAGTCTCCTCAGACACGTGAGTGGTAATCGGGAGTTCTGGGGTTCAAGCGTAAAAGCGAACCAAAGTCGTGCTCAAGCGAAACAGCGAGCCAAAGTCGTTCGGGGATTGACAACGATGTGGTATTACACAAGAAGTCAAGTCTACCGTACAAGTTAGGTAGCGTGCAACTTATATACTAGTACAGGATGTTTGTACGCAACAAACATATGGCGCGATACGTGGAGTCCTAAGTAAAAGTAGAACAAAGGCGATACTATAGTAGGAAACTTGACGATTGCGCGGGGTCATGTGGGAGTCAGCTGAGACCGGAGCGCCGTGAACTTTGATATACAAGGAAGGGGGCGTAAGGGCGTATCGTGCGGCGAAGAGATCATGGGAAACGGTTGGGCGCGTGAGGAGTTAAGGGTGTAACAAGGTGGGGTACGGGATTAAGAAGCAAGGAACGGAAGCGTCCACGGAGAAAGGAGAAAGAATCGTAACACTCAGGGTCAAACAGTTCAAGGAACTCCGCCAGCGCACGCAGTCGTTGATGATCAAAGCACAGCAGGGGTGGATCAAGGCCAAAGATACGCCCAAGTTCCAAATAGGGGACCAAGTATGGCTAGAAGGACGCCACTTACGCACACACCAACCAACAGCGAAATTAGCGGCACAACACCACGGTCCTTTTAAGGTCGCCCAGGTGATGTCCGCAGTCAACTATCGATTAGAACTTCCCACGCAATGGCAGATCCACCCAGTGTTCCATGTGGACCTCCTTACGCCCTATCGCGAAACACCCACGCACGGGCCAAACTATCAGCGCCCACCACCGGATCTAGTTGGTGGCGAAGAAGAATACGAGGTCGAGAAGATTCTGGATTCTCGGCGATTCGGCAGAAGTCGCAAGTTGCAGTATTTGGTCAAGTGGAAGGGATACCCCAACTCGGACAACCAGTGGGTTGACAAAGACGACGTATTTGCAGACGACGCAATTTGGGAGTTCAAAAATTCCAACCCTGCTCGGGAAACGCATATAAGCACGGGAAGATCCCAAGAGACGTCCCCAGTTCCTTCCTTCGCTTCACTCCCCACTCATGAGGCCCTCTTCCCCAGTCAACTTCCGATATGTCGTCAACAACGAACTATCCACACCTTACCGAGTACCATCCGCGCCATCGTCACCCCTGTCGTCTACCCTCGCCCTTCACCAACGAGGAAGTCGTCCTCCTTCCCCCGGGCCATCCCCAGTTCCTTCGCCGACCCCCACTGTTTATTCCGAGAGCAACCAGCCCAGCTACCTCGGAGACAACTACGTCCCGACCAGAGCGCCCACTCCAGCGGGCGACGAACAAGGCTATGTACCCAGCCGACCGGCATCCCCGCCGGGGCCCGACAAAGGCGGGGACCCGTACGACCCGGCGGAACATCTCGAGGCGCATCAGTATTTACATTACGCCACCCATCTCACCACGACACACTCGGAAACCCCCCCCGCTTTGCGGACCCACCGGGGAAGCTATCACACTACCGACGCCGCATCCACCCGCGGTTCGCCGCGATTCAAAAGAGGAACTTGTGCAGGAGGCCGAGAGTCGTGCGGAGACCCCCCCTCCCCGGGGGTACCAGTTCAACAGGGGAGTCCATTACATTCCCTTTCAGATTCGAGATGCTCAGGAATGTCTTTGGCCGGCCCGGTATACTCAGCTCATCCTCACTGCCGACCCCTTCGTCCTGGCCTTCAGAGCCGGATGCAATCAACAGTACGGGAAGCCCGTCCACGCAGTCCCCTACTACAACGAACAGTCCTCTGCCCCCACTTACACCGATGACGACCTCACGTTCCTGCTCTCCGACGCGGGATTAGTCGATTCGGTCGACCAAGCGCTCCTCCACATGAAGGACGCGACGCTCGCCGCGGAAGTGCATCGCTATCGCTGCATGACACTCGGGTGGCGAGCACAACAACACCAACTGGCGGCAGAGCAGATGAAGCTGGAGCGCATAGAGATCGAACGCAACAGGTGTGTTACGTCTACCACGGACGTTCGTCTGACTTAGACGCTGTTGTAACGTGGGTTCCCTCGGGGGTAGAATCTGTGGTTATCCGGAGACTCTGGGAATATGGCTGGATGAGGCCAATACGTGCCGGTGGAGTCCTTATAGGTGTAGAGAGTTTCTTGGACGGGTACGTTGGGCGGTGGTCCGGGGACTTTACGGATATACCTCCACTGAGGATTGTCAACGATGTAGTAGCAGTGGGTGGGTCGAGCGGTGCGAGAGTTGAGATATTCGAATACGAAGTGACACATGGTATTTGGCGGATACACAACGGTCGGCGAGTCTACCATTCACGAGGGAAGATGGAGACGAAGTCACGGGGATCCCCCTTGGTCGCACAGGGATATGCCGGAGCTAACTCACTTAGGGGCTCTGCGAGTCCCTAGCACAGAAGACGAGTAGAAGTGGTATTGGAAGAAGACCAAGATGGGGATCCTGGTCCGTACTACTATGAACTTAAATACAAGTAAGGGAGCCAGTTCTAGCTCCGCTCGAACTCGTACTGAGCCAATAGCGTAAGTAGCGTAAACTAATAATAGAATGCGCAGTCGTCATCGTAATCCGAATCACGTACAACAATGGGGAACATCAGTCAGCATAGTAAGCCACATCACGTACAACAATAAGAGTCGTCAGTCAGCCGGAACGCGAGGCAACAAGATCCGAAGTCCATGACACATTACTTCTGACATACCGAGTCATCGCGAATATGTCAGAGTTCACAACCGGACCGGGCAGTCCACAGACGAAACGTAACAGGTGTGTCGCTCGACTCCAGCGAGCGCATGCGGTGGACCGCATCGAGAACGTTCGGGCCTTGCTCCATCGCGGGCCCAAGGCGGACCAAGACGCCAAGGAGATCGCCCGCATTAGGGCCCTCCGCGAAGTAGGCACCAATCCGCTTGCCGTCATGCGTGGTCAAGCTGGGGCTTGACGCTGAAAAGGGGGTGATGTTACGTTCTGTTCTCGGACTGCCCGGACCGGTTGTGGACTCTGACGTGTTCGTGATGACTCGGCGCGTTAGTAGTAATATGTCATGGACTGCGGATCTCACTGCCTCGTGTTGTGCTGACTGACGACTCCTATTGTTGTACGTGATCGTGATTAGGCCTGCTGACTGATGTCTCTTATTGTTGTACGTGTTCTGCATTACGGTAACGACTGCGCATTCTATTATTAGGATACGCTACTTACGCTATTGGTTACTTACGGGTTCGAGCGGAGCTGGAACTAGCTCCCTCACTTGTATTTAAGCTTGTAGTAGTATGGACCAGGATCCCCATCTTGGTCTTCTTCGAAATACCACATCCTCTACTCACCTTCTGTGCTAGGGACTCGTGACGTCCCTAAGTGAACTAGCTCCGGCATATCCCCTGTGACCAAGAGGGATCCCCGTGACCATATCTCCATCTTCCTTGTGAATGGTAGATCAGCCAACCATGACTTACCCGCCCGGTACCATGTATCATCTCGTCTTCGAGTATCTCAACTCCCGCACCGCGCGCCCGACTCACTGTTACTATATCATCGACAACCTCGAGTGGGAGTACATCCGCAAAGTCCCCAGTCCACCTCCGAACGTCCCTATCCAAGAGACACTTTACACCTACCGGGATTCTACAGGCACGTATTGGCCTCACCCCGCAGTCTTCCCAGAGCACTCGGATATCTACAGGTTTCATCCCCGAGGGAACCCACGTTACAACAGCGTCTAAGTCAGACCAACGTCCGTGGTAGACGTTACAGCTGCTGTGATTCTGGTTCAGTCCATTATTGGTAGTATTCATTTACTTCCACAATCTGGACCTATTATTCCCCCTGATTGGAACTGTTTTATGGTCTTGGATTATTGCAGTAGTTTCTATGTAAAGCCATTCAGTGACAGGCATAATTTTCTCATATTTTCACAGTAATTTTCCAAGAATTTACAGCTAGGCTACATCGGCTAAACAATCAATGGAACTTACATCATATTATTGATGCATTATCCAACTTATTGTCGTGTTATCTGTCTTACTTCGCCTAACAATAATTTAGACTCTCGCTAACTCTCGCTAACGTGGGAGGTTTATCCTGATGGGGTGCAAGGGCCCTACCTTGACTCCTGGGGCCTTGTGACACGCAAACACGTTGACTGTGCCACCCCACAAGGTGGAGTAATGATCTAACTGTCGTTGTGAAGAAGGCTACTGGCAACACCGGATATTGTATTCAAAAGATCAGTAGGTGTGTCAACGATGTTGAGCAGGCAGCACTAACAGCGAGATAAAGATAGCGGGAGCTAAGGACAAACAGTAAACTTCAGAGGTGAAGAAAACTCTGTAGCAGCGCTACACACCTAAGGACAAACAGTAACTAAACTAATGTCAGCGTAAGGTAGAGAGGCTTAGTAGTAAAGGGACTTACACTTCAGAGGTGAAGAAAACTCTGAAGTGTATGGGCGAAAACAGCAGTCCTTATATACAGGACGCTTAGCTAATAATGGTCTGTGCGCACTGGTGATCCAAACAAAATACACCTGGTCTGTGCACCAGAGGGAGAAACGCCATTGGAGGGCAAAGAACAATAGAACCGCCTAAAGCGGTTAAGTCCGGTATCTTAACAATAAGAACAATAAGAACCTAATAAGGATCTAAATAATAAAGATAAACAATAACCGGTCCGTATGAGTCCGGAAGTCCAAATCTAACCATAAGGGTCAGATACCGTATAAGGAAGGGAATGACTCAATCATATCCCACGAGACATCACACTTCAATTTGTGACGTCTCAACAAACGAAAGACCATTAAGATCTTTCAGTTCAGTATCCAGAGATCGGTTTCCATGAGACGACTCCGAGTCACGAGTCACGACATAAGATGCAAACCAGCGGGGCACGTAGTTTCGTCATTCATCTTCAGGAACACTCGGTTTGTTTTGGTAATTTGAGGAAACAAAGTCAGGGAGCTACGGCGGGCTTGGTCACGAGAACCGAATCTGGAATGATCTGTGCGCCCACCCGAAGTTCGTCGGATGCCGGGACAAAAAGAAGCCCCCAGTCATTGGCGGCCCCTGCAGTGACTTCATTGTCCACCGTTGTCTCGTTCGACTTCCACGGTAGTAGTCGGGGTGTCGGAGCCAAAGTTGGCGTGCGCTGTCGGGATACAACCGCGCGGGGACACAAAATCCATCGGAGTCCGAAGCGCGCGGCGCAGCGTCGACTCCGGTTGACTCCGGTTGAGGACAAAAGAATTGAACTGAGGCACGAACGAACAAAGCACTACTAGGCGCTGGCTGTTCTTTTGAGTAAGACTCAGTGAGTAGGTTGAATCGACTTGCCTGACGGTCCATACATTATCCTGTTGGTCGTCTGGAGCGTTGCGCTGGTTGCACCACACCTTTAAACGCGGATTGGCTGGTACCAAAGCTAGCGCATTGACGGTCAAGCACGGTAGACCAAGATCATATTGTTTGGGACGTCGCTGTGGACGGTCCCGGGCCCCCGTTTTCAGTGTGTGTTTATTTAATTGGGTTTTCACACAAGTTAGGCCTTATCGTGTCATACTTGGTGTCATACCTTTCGTTGGACTCGGAATGTGGTGCGAGGTTCTCACACTGCCACACACACAGAACCTGAACGGCACGGTATTGTCTTTCTTGCGTCCTGGTGCCAGAAGGCCATTGGTATATTCAAACAAATCTACGATCACAATATGTGTCAATACCATCCGGTCGTTACGGATTCTCCCTGCTTCCTACAGCTTGTCCTAAAGCAGACAAGAGTAAACAAAAATCGACCGAGGTCGTATCAGCTACAACAGCATCTTTGAGTCGCGCGTTTCCGCTCCAGTCAAGATTGCAGTTGCCAAGACGGTGGGCCCGGGAATTACATGAGGGTCCGATGCCTGCCCACTGTGTCTTCTCCTCCCTTACATCGAGCCTACGGGAGTTCGGTAGGCCCAATTGTGCGAGTGTAAGAGGGGTATTGTTTGGGGCGTCGACGAAGGGAACTACACGAAGGGAAGAAAAAAAAATGGGAGCGCGTGTATACAGAAGTAACAGAAATGAATGAATTACCATGTGGCGAACTACGGGGTCAGACCGCCCTGTTTGGGTGTGGGGTTCTTCCCCCCCCCATATCCGCCCTCTCCAGCATCCCCACCACAATCTGCGCCCCCCGGCCTCTGCACTACGAACAGGTTCGAGGAGACGCATTCTTCAATTCGGCCCAAGGGTACCAGTGACACGACCCTTTTCCAGATTTACTGGCTCGATTCTCAACGGCGTCCCAGTGCCAGTGGCCAGACCCTACGAGCCCATGCCCTGGGCGTATTGACCACTCGATTCTTCCCTTCCTCGCTATATTCTAATAGCCTTTACCTACTAGTGGGTACCGCTGCCCATCGACCATATTGGATTCGGTGCCAGTGTTCGTCGGTGACGAGAGAAGGGCACGGCTACGGGTCAAAATCCAGCGGGATGCATCTACTAGTTCGTCTTTTTTAATACTGTAGTCGCTGACATATTATATTATAAAGTCCATTATACACTGGCAAGGTATGACAAAAAGTACACGTCAAGTACACGCTGGGCAAGACCCGCTGCCTGCTCCATTCATCGACCCGCATCGTCACCCGCGTCTGAATGTGGGCCTAGGATTGTACAACCAGTTGAGTCGTATGAAGATACCGTACACGTTTCGGCTGGTCAACGTGTCAGCCGCAAACCGGTTTAACACGCAGAAGCATCTTACCCTCCTCGTCTGTCCTGTTACCTGAGACGACCGCAAGTGGGAACTGGGCGGAGACTTCCTGAGTAGTCCCGTCCCGACCATGCAGCTCTAAGACTACAGCCGCTTCTAGAGGTATGGTTAGCCTCGTCATCAGCGCTATGAGAGAGATCATAAACTGACTTCCACTAGCTTCGGACTCGAATGTGGACATCTCCACTTCGTTCAGATTTCCAACGTCTACATCGGCCAATGAAGATACTTCATGGGTGTCGCTGAAGGGGTTGCTGATGGTGCTGATGGTTCCAAGTGGGGGCGGTTGAGTAGCTAGTAGATTGGGGTTACTCTTTGGGACCGAACAAGCAGGTGAGAGCGTACCTCTCGCGGCAATGGCCTCCGAAATCTGAGCCATAAGATTTTTTTCGGCAGCTCGACGAGAAGCAGTCTACAGAGAAGCAGATCAAGTTGTGTTCCATTCTCTCACAGGAAAGCGCTCACCTCGACGACTATGAATAGGTGTTTAGCGACCCGCTTGTAATCTTTTGCTAGAGAGTACTTTTGAAATATAGAGCCATCGGCGGTTTCCATCTTTTCCCTCGCGAGTCTCGTCCTATCCAGCCTCAGTCACGCATGCCCTCAGATGAGGTTCCCAGAACTCACTGTGTAAATTCGAAGTCAATAGTGTTTTGGTCATCGAATTCTAGCGTCGCATAGTGTTGTTGAATCAGAGGTTGTACTCGACTGAAATAGTAGTCGCCACGTCGTAATTTTCCGTGAGTGAAACAGTTCCGAACAGCACCGACAAGACTCTTTCCGACATGGTGACTCGCTACTTCGTAAATACCATTGATAATGGGAGGGGAGAGGTCTGGGGACTGTACAGCAGACATGAATCGATAGCTGTGGAAGAGTAATCTGAACCTGTAGAAAATTTAAAATCAGAGAGGAGCCCGAGGAAGTAATAGGGAGTTCAGTACTTCGGGAGCGTTAAGGCTTAAGTATGGTGAATAAATTTGGGTTCCCAGTCGCCAGGTGCTGTATTGTTTTTCAACAGAAAGGCAATACGAGTTAGATCACCCCGGAAACCCGGTTCTAGTCCCGTCACCAAAGCTTGGTGCTGGCCTGGGTGCCGGTAGGGAAATCCCTTTTCTCAGTAGTGACATAAAAAGAACAAGCAAGGAACAAGAGCAACGCGCGCAATTTTACTAAGTTGATGATTGGGGTCCGGGGGTGAAGATGAATCCTTGCGTCCCATTGATGGCTGTCCCCATTGTCACCGACCGTAAGCCCGGATCGGTTGTTTTTCCACACAACAAGAACTGTAACGAATGTAACAATTGTATGCACTTGAATGAGGCCTCGCTGGCAGATGGGTGTTCGCAGAGAGATTACGTCATGTTGCACGGAAATCCGAGGGCGGTCCAGATGCGCACCGACAAAACAACCATGACCTTGATTGGCAAGTTTAACTTTACTCCCTGCACCCTTCCATCATTTATCTTCCCCCTTTCTAGATGCCACCACCGTCTACAGGTTTTCTGGGAAATCCTAGCGGAGGACTTGGGGGGATAGGCGGCCCTGAACTCTGGTGGGCTGCACGCCAAGAAACCCTGGAGCGTGCTGGGTACATGCTCAGGTCTCGCTACCGACCTGGTTGGAGGCCGTCGTGGGTCACAACGGGCAAACACTATTTTAATTCTGAAGATGGTCAGATCCAGTCGGTTAGTACTGAGGCCTTCGCTCTGGTTGCTCGCGCTCATGTACTTTCAGCTTCGCCTATGTATGGATGCAACTCGGATCTCTGACGGAAGGCCTGTAATGTTGAAAAGGCTCCTTAGCAAGGAGGGTCCTTATGAGCTTCAAATCAACAAGCTTTTCTCCACAGGGCCTCTTTCTTCGGACCCCAGAAACCACTGCGCGCGGTTGATAGATGTCATTCAGCTACCGAATGAGGACCCCATTATGGTGCACCCCCTACTGCGTCCTTTTGACGACCCTCCGCTCCAAACGTACGGAGAGTTTGTCACTTTCTTCACGCAAATATGCGAGGTACGCTACCTTCCATGATGCGGACCAGATTGCTTATCTCACAAGGGGGTACAATTCATGCATACAAACAACGTTGCTCATCGGTATATTCCCCGCCACATCTCCCTAATTGCTCTTCCTAATGCCTTTCGATAGGGATTGCACACGGCGAAATATCATGCTTGACCCGACACACATGTATCCCGATTCATTCCATCCTGTCGCCTTGGGGCGGAGTAGAGATTTTCGCCACAAGGCAAAGGGATATTCACGGACGCGGCGACCAACAAGATACCTGTTCATCGACTTTGGTCTCTCCCGTCGATATGACCCTGCCAACGGGCCACCTCTGGACGAGCCGCTACATGGTGGCGACAGGTCCGCACCAGAACACCAAGACGGGGAGACACCACGTAACCCGTTTCCCACGGACGTGTACTACCTTGGAAATTTAGTCCGCCAACATTATATGCAGGTCTGCGTCGTCAGTCCTTCAACGAGATACCCTCCTAACCCAGTACCTAGAAATACAAAGGGTTCGAGTTCATAGAGCCACTTATCACGGACATGGTCCAAGCGGATCCAGAAAAGCGCCCTAACATGGACGAAGTCGTTTCCCGTTTTTCCGAGATCAAGAGCAAGCTCAGTACCTGGAAGCTACGCTCCCGGATCGCCCGCCAGCACGATGTTTGGCCTGTCGCAGTGTGGAGGTCCGTTGGCCATTGGTACAGGACAGTGGGCTATGTCGTCGGACGCAAAGCGGCTATTCCCGAGCCAAGTCCCGAGCCGAGCTGAACAGTTTTACCAGTTTCTTTTGCGCCGCAGATGGCCTTCTTTTCTCTATGTTGTCGCACTCCACATTCCTTATTGTTTTACCATACCCGCTGTCGCTAGTTTGGTGTGCTTATCTCGGCCAGCCACTTTCGTTACGTAGTGTTTGTCTGATATTGCACAAGGACGGAATAATATATACAATCACTGATCTGCAACAATAGAACGGACAGATCTTGAATAGCTTGAATCGCAGTGAAAACTTTAGAGACATTCATTCGAAGGCTTGTTCGAAAGCGCTGAAGCGGGCACCAAGTCGGGCTCTGCGCAGCGATGGGTCATACCGCAATAGAACACGACCATGAACCTCCTCTTCTCTTGTCGGCACTTGCTGCTGCGATTCTGTGCAGTGATACTGGATGGGCTATAAGACCCTGTTAGAGGACGATTAAAACGCTTTTCAAAATGCCTGGCCGAATCTAGAATAGCCCGCGCGCCTGTCCGAAGGTCGCCGGACGCCGAGGAAAAGGAGCCCAGGTCAGTGGCAGTACTTTATACCATCGTCTCGTTCCACTTCTACGTCGGTAGTCGGGGTGTCGGAGCCAAAGCTGGCATTCGCTGCCAGGATACGACAGCGCGGGGGCGCAAAATTCATCGGAGTCCGAAGCCCGAGGCGCAGCGTCGACTCCGCCGACTCCGGTTTGAGCACAAAAGAAGTAACCCCGAACTGAGGCCCGAACGCACAAGGAGATGCCCAATTAGGTGCCGGTGGCTGAACATGTTGGTTCGCCGCGTGCGCAGTGCGACCTGCCTCAGTCCGTCTATTTTCCTCATTAATACCGTCTGTCGCCTGGAGCATATTGCACCTCACCTGTACATCGGTTGGCACCGAGGCCAACCACCATTCCTGTCACGTCGCTGTTCCCCTGTTTGCAGGCCGCGGTTGCGTCTTGCTAAATTGGGTTTTCAAGTACCTCGGCTTTCAGGGTTCTAAAACATGAACAATAGCGGTGGATAAAGCAAAGAGACAGCGCCTGAGTTTATCCCCAACCGGATATTCGCCTAGCTGCCCCAAGGGTGATCTGTATTACAGATTCCGTAAGGGTTCTTTAGGAAATGGTAGGTCGAACTCACGAGTCGGCCTGAGCTCGCCAACTCAACGCGCAGGCATGGTCGAGGATCAAGGGTCGCATAAAATTCACACCCCGTGTCTTGGGCATGTCTTCATCCTTCGTCCTTGGTCAGCTGACAGGGGCTTTTGCATAGAAAGACACGCAGGGCTTTGGGTTGCACTTTTTTTTTAGGTTTGATGAGTAAAACGATTACGTTACGCACGGGTTCCAGGGCTGCCCAGGACGGGCGGCATGATGTCCTTGACGTGTTAGCGGCGTTTGCAGCCGTCATACCGAAGTGGCTGCTCACTGGGCAACACTCGCGATGACAATGTCAAAGCCAATACTAGACACGACATTCCCCCTATATACTGCTCAATACAGCACTTGGCAACTTTGAGGCAAATATCTAGCGTTCAAATTCATCTCCGAGTTTTGTTGGTCTCGGTTCTCATAAACGGATCCCATTAGATATACAGTAACCTCATAATTCTGACCTGCTACATGCAGGATTGACGTTCGATATGCTGAGACATAACAAGTAATGAAAAGGTGCTGTACGAAAGTTACTCCTTTCCACTTGATCGGAGACTTTCATCTGAGCGAGAGCCGAGGATATTGCTGGCGGTGAACTCAAACTGTGGATGGCGAGAAGAGGCGATTGACGCCATTTCAGCTGCTCAAAATGTCAGCTAGTGGGTTAATACATTATTGGGCGGGTAAGGTATCTTACCTTCTCCAGCTATCCTATGGTCCGGTTGGGGATCAGGCGAGAACGCAGCGATATAGTGTAGTGGGGGGTCACCCTGCCGGCGAAGACGAAGGAGGACAGCTGGTTCTAGATTATGGCTCAGGTCGGCGTTGCAGATACTCTATAAAGAAACCGCGACCGACCTCCGGTAGTTTGCGATTGAAGTGCGGTCATGTCCACACCGTCCAGATTGCTAACTGCTACATCTGTCAGAGTTGACGATGGGCGCGAGTCAGCGAATGGAGGGATGGCGCGTGGATCTGGCGAGATGGGTTGGACCGTAGTCTGCTCTGCACTGTCTGCTGGTGGCGCTGGTGGGGGCGGGGATGTGGGGAGACGTTGTGCGCTAGAAGCTTCCCTGATCTTAGTCCTGATTTGCCGGTCGATGGCCCGGTCCGAAGCGCCCTACACAATGATGGGGATCAGCTATACACCCTCCATGTTAGAGCGCAGGGGGGATTGACCTTGATCACCATGTACGTCGTCTTGGAGACACGTTTGAAGTGCATATTGAGAACCCATCGTTTGAGTCGAGACTTGGTCTTCTCCAGTCTCGACTCGATGTCTTCGAGGCTGTTTGTTCCACTAGTAAATACCTTTACTGGACATGGGTTAGCCACACTGACTCGTCGTATAAAAGTCCAATCACTTCTTGATCTTCGACCTCAATCAGGTGGATGTGTTGCTGCAGTAGGTTGCGTGCTACATCCAGATCACGGTCGGCACTTCGTAACTTGAAGTTGACAAGGCTTTTCTGGAGATCATTGACGGCGGCCATCCTAGTTGAAAGGCTCGGAGATTCAATACCACCAAGGGCATTCTGTTGGGAATGGTGCCTTTGAAAAAATGCTCCTGGCATCGGAGAGGGCTGTAGGGTAAAGCACGTGAATTCTGAGATCAGGTTTAAGGAGGAAGAGTAGGAGAGTCGACTTTGCTGCGGTATTGAGCCTTATAAAGTTGTGGACCTGGTGGGATTGCCAGTGTACCATTAAGGTTGCACCGGAACCAGTGCTTTCAATAGGCCTTGACAACAAGTGACCTACCAAGTCTTGTACCAGGTGCTCGAACCGTGACAGGCAAGGTGACAGGTTGCGATTCAATTAGATGCGGCGAAGATCCCGGCAGTCATTCTTGGCCAGAGGAGGAACAAACACCCCATAGAGAGACAAGAGTGTATTCTAGGGTGTGAGACAAAAAGAAACGAAGGGTGTGATAAGAAGTACAATAAGTTCAAGGACTCGAAGAGAAAGGGCGGTAAGATTACGTTATGCCATCAAACCTAGTGAGAAATTCAAACTCGTGGGTTGCTGGACCAAGCTCCCACTCTTCATTTCACTCACCCACAGGATGGAGTCTCGAGATGGTAGAGATCTCCTTGGAAGTCGTCCCCGAAAAAAATTGGGAGAGATTGGCGGCCCTGAAACCTGGTGGGTTGAACGGCAGCAAGCTTTGGAGCATGCTGGTTACATGCTCCGTCCCCGATACCGTCCCGATTGGACACCGTCGTGGGCTGGCACTGACAAGCTTCCTCTCAATTTCGAAGATGGCCATCGACAGTTGGTGAGAATGGACACTACCTACACCTCAACGATCGTGCTTATGACGTGTCATCTCAGCGGCGCCTGTGCATGGATGCTACTCGAATATCTGATGGCAAGCCCGTTATGTTGAAACGGCTCCTCGAGAAAGAAGGCCCTCACGAGCTCAATATCAACAAGCTTTTCTCCGCTGAACCCCTTGCCTCTGACCCCCGAAATCACTGCGCACCCCTTCTTGATGTCATTGAGCTACCAAACGATCCCCCGATTATGGTACATGCACTATTACGCTCATTTTATGACCCCAAGTTCCAAACGTTTGGGGAGTTCGTGACATTTTTTGCGCAAATTTGTGAGGTGAGCTACGTGTAATGTTAAATCGTGGGGTTGCTCATCGACCAATCCAGGGTGTGGAGTTCTTGCACGAGAACAACGTTGCTCACCGGTGCGGTGTCGTCTTTACCTCTAGTCCTCCTCTTGTCTACCCTTGCTCACTTTTTTTGTCTGTAGGGATTGCACGAGGCAAAACATCATGCTCGACCCGTCAAATATGTATCCTGAATCTTTCCACCCAGTTGTGACAAATCGAAGTAAGGATTTCCGTCGAAAAGCAAAAGCATATTCGCGCACCTGGCGTCCTACACGATACCTCCTCATTGACTTTGGTCACTCCCGTCGATATGATCCTTCCAACGGGCCTCCACTTGACGAGCCTCTGAGAGGGGCCGACAAATCCGCACCCGAGCATCAGAATGGTACACTATGCGACCCATTTCCCACTGATGTGTACTATCTCGGGAACATGATTCGGGAGAACTACTCACAGGTCAGAAATTCCAGTTGTCCCCAGAAAAATCAGTGTCCTGACTTGCACGAGCCAGAAATACAAAGGCTTCGAGTTTATGGAATCATTCATCGCTGACATGACCCAAGAAAACCCCTCAAACCGACCCACCATGGACCAGGTCACCGCTCGTTTTTTGGAGCTGAGGAATGGCCTTAGCACCTGGAAGTTACGCTCGAGAATAGTACCCAAGAACGAGATGTGGCCGGTTACTGCATGGAGAACCGTCAACCATTGGTCCCAGACCATGCGCTACGTCCTTGCCAGCAAAGCGGCCATCCCCGAACCCAGCTGAACCACCAGCTCATTTGCGCTGTGTCATCCTTTTGCTCCCCACGTTCTTTGTGTACTGTACGACTTGTGAACTTGAATACCTACTGCTCTGCCTGCTATGTGATTTGATCTACTTGTCTCGTCCAGATACCCTCGTTATATTTCTCCTGTTACCGTATAAAGTTGATCGGTTTTCCAAGAGACTGACTAGGACGCATTCGGGGGATGGATTGAATAAAGTTCACGATAGTTCACGTGTCTACGATTGTTCGATTGGCGATCGGACAGCGTTCTCCACTGTAAGACGCCCTCGGTTCGATGACCGTTCCCAAGTCGACACAAAAGACAAACGAGTATGGCGTGCACGCCAACTGTATTTTGTTGATGGCCCCAGGCCTCCACAGACGTCATCGAGAAAAGTGTGATAGCTTTCAAAGTCTTGGTCTTGTTTATTCTACGGGGAAAGCGGCGATTAGTTACCCCAAGAGGGACAGGCCCGTCACCAGATCTGTCACACTGCATCCTGCGTCTCCGAGTCGTTGTACACCCCCGGTCGGTATTGTTCGCTTTGTATCGCACAATGGGACTTCTCACAATTTGAAGGCACCAATAGGCGATGCTCCTTCGTCGAACAGTCCTTCATTTGGCTTCTTGAGGGTTGTGAAATCCAAGAACAACCTCGTCCCTCGCTGCTCACGCAGAGGTAGGAAGGGGACCAGGTCACGATGCAGTCGTACACGAAACAACTTGGAGTGTTCTAACAGTGATATAAGCTCAACAGTAAGGAGACCTGCCACAATATCGAGAACTCCCCATCGATCGAACTGCCTTGCCACGTCCGGTTACGTCTGCAGGATGATTCTGAGGACATGAAAACAAGGACGGCATAGGGTCACACCTTGTGAAATTCCACTAACGAGGTACAGTACCAGCATATCGACTCAACGGTAGCACTCTCAGGGAACAGGGGAAAGGGCGCTATGTAAAGGACCAAAAGGAAACAAGTCTAGTTACCTGAGTGCGGAGTTCGGGCATGTCGGAGTGTCGCGGGGACACCCCATACCAATCGATCGGTCCTATTATTTGACCGCTCTCAGGCTGCTGATCCATCTAAGTATCCAAGGGGCATTGCAGCCTCAGTTCGTCAGCGGAGGATATTACAGACGGCCAGTCATGAGACATATTGCCAGGTCATGTACCATACAGGTCGAGAGATGTCGGAAGGTTTGGCGACTGCACACCCCGAACCCGCGGAGAAAACTGTGCAACGCTCACAGAAGACGGTCTATAAAATTGGTGATTTCGCCTTACCTAGTATGAGAATAACAATACTAGTAGGTATGCGTACCGGCCAAAGACAATAATACTCCATCCAATAGTTATTCCGTGAGGATCGACGGGATAGTGATTGCTGAAGACGGAATACAAGAGGTCCAGAGCTAAGCAAAATCCGCGAGCGATGTTGGCGTGAAACCAACCCCTTTGGCACGCTCTCATTTTAGACGTGTGAACAATACGGTACCACTTACCTGAAGAGGTATGCAACAAACCTACGCACTGTATTACAAAAGGTATTGAAGTAGTCGTCCCTGTAATTACTGCAGATCTGACTGGAGCAAAGGGAGTATCGTGACCTATGAGCCTCTTGAAGGTCAGGTCTTGACAGTGATACTGAAAGCTCCTCTGACAGATCAGAAAGATCGCTGCTACTGGGAGACTGGGAGAAGCGGAACAAAAACCTCGGCATTGGTAGGGAGGAAAAATATACTTGGGAAATCAAGCTTGAGACAATGGATAGAGCATAGCCCACTAGCAACCTACTGTGATGAGTGTGAGAGAGATCAGATGGACGTAATTGTTCATTTTCCAACAAGAAACACCAAGTATTGAGAGAGTAAGAATCTGAGAAGACGTCGACATTCAGGATCTCCTGGAGTCCTACAGAATTGAGGATATGTGACGACACCGTCAAATGAGGCTCCCAAATATTTGGCGCTGGTTGCAGCTGGCGTAGAACAACATATGCTGGTAAACAAGACGTAATGAAGATGAGCGCGTGTTTTCAGGAAACGGTAACTCGTTCACCTACATGGTGTACTTGGCCAGGTCCGCTGTAACCGAATCGAGCTGCGACGCACTAGAAACTGAGAATAGCGCAGACTCACATGCTATGGCTGACTGGTGTACCAGATCCTAATAGACAGGTGAGTGCGACAACTTGAAGCTGCCCCACTCATTTAATTTTCTACCACCGGTGAACCCTGTTGTGTACTTGCACAAACCAGTCAACATTCTTGCACTTGGATCGTGTTTCAGTGGCTGATTTCGAGAAAAACAGGTGACAGTGTTGGCTGGGTTGCTCTTCTACCACACCTGCACTCAGCCAAATTAAGCCTCTCCTGGACTGTGGACAACAAAATAACCGGGGTTCCATAACGAAATTTGTGGGTCTAGACATCAAGGTATCACTAAGAGTCGAACAATCCGACCGGGGGATTCGGGGAAGGAAGGAGGCTCGAAACAGCGAGCTATATGGTTCGGAGTGATAGGACAGGTTGACCAAGGGTTCGTGGAAGCGTATCGCAGAAAAGTAAGTCTATTCAGCTGGAGGTCTGAAAACCAAGGGTCGTACATACTTTTGGATCTATCCAGCCCCTCGGGCAACAAGATGAACGAGGCGGGCCGGGAAAGGCCGGTTGCCGTCTGGGTGCAGCCACGGGCCACGGGGACGACGGCATCCCTCATCCATCTCTCTTACCCTCAGTACGAGTCTCATCCAGATCGAAGCCTATCGAACTCTTTCGACCCCACTGATTTATAAATCGCCACTTTCCGGACGTCTCGCCATCCGCAGATGTCGTCTGCTTCTACACCCAGCGCACCCACCCGCAGTGCATCTACCTCCAAGCCCAAGGGCATTTTGAAGAACGCACCACCTGCGCCTGGAACTGCGGCACAACAGTGAGTGGGCCTTGTTAGTTACGGCGCGGCATCTGACCCTGATCATATGTCTGTTCTGTCCGTTTTCAACTTGCGCCCTCACGTGTTTCCTATCTTTTGTGATCGCGCCCGTTGACAATTCTGCGAATTCCACTCATACTTCCTTCCATATCTGTTACTTATCGCTTTACTGGATTGTTGCATCGTTCTGCCTCTCTCAACGATTCAACTAACACTCAACCCCTCGTCCTTGTCATGACGTGGCTTGTCTTACAGCAGCCTACAATGGGACGAAGCAAATCTAGCGCTAACGGAGCTGCAGAAGGACAGCCAGATGAAGATAACGGAACCAAAGACGCCTTACGTGCGCTACAACGCTGAACTAGACGAAGTCGAGGGCGGTGCGTGCCCTTGGCCCACCCAGTGCTCGCTATTCCCGCTCACATGGCAGAATTCCAGACATTCCGACGTTCGACTTGGGAAGCACATCCGCTCCCTCACCGCCACCCGCATCCCCATCGCCCATAGAGCCGTCGTCCCCACGGCGTCCGTCATTCTCCACGGGGAAGCGGCCGGGGCGTTCGAGCAGCGGCAGCTCTAGCCGTAGCACGAGCTTCAGCATCCCCTCCGAAATTCCGCGAGGCGAGATCGAGGAGGAAAGCAGCGACGATGAGCCCATGTCACCTGAAGGTGCGTAACACGTAACCCAATCCCGACGGCGTGGATTACTGACCCGGGCCCTGGTACTATTGCAGCGGCCGCAAAGCACGAGGCTTTTCTGAAGGCGCGTGGACGCCATTATTCGAATGAGGCGGAAGCGATGAAGGTTCGCACATGCACTTTCTCATGCTCTTGTCTCCGTATCCATGCATTCTTGTGCTTTACTCGCTGACTGGTGGGCCCCTGGCCTGGTCTACAGCGCGCGACCCAACTTTCGGATTCAGAGGAAGAGGAAGAGGATTCGACAGGTGATGGTGGAGTGCCGCGTTTACCCAAGGCCAACGGCAAGGTTACTTCACCTTGAGTTGGTACCCATGAATTAAACAATTTGCTTATCGATGTGACGTTTGTCTGTCTAGTTAGTTCTGATCAGTTTTAAACCTTTGTTGTACCTTTTTTCTATGTAATTTTTATCACCGACGACACCTTGATTCGAAGGAGCAATTCTGATTGCGATCTCTCATACTAACTACTGTAACTGAGACTGTAACTGCCACAGCTACGCATACACACCATTCATCCTCACGTCATCTAGACCTAACCCTCGACCGCCCGGGCAACTCGGACAAAGTTCGGTTATCCGCTTGGTGATTCGAGGCTACCTCTGAGTTATCAATGCTCTGCCAGCTGATAAAATGGCGATGAGAAACCTCATCCCACTGCTTCCCGAACTGCAAACATTGTTTCCAACGGGTCTTCGTACTTGGTCGGGTATCCGAGGTTAGACAGACTCTGGCGGACTCGGACTATTGTATTCTTGGCGGTCATGATTTTACCCGCGCCCAGCGTTCGACTCTGACGACCGGGGCATATAACAAGGGTGTGCTCGAGGTGCCTCAGCCCGAGAAAGTCTGAAACTCAGACTCGTATGGATAGCAAGATGGATAGAGACTTCCGGGTACTCGACTCACGGAACCGACGGTCCGCTCGGGGTCCACCGTCCCGCCAACACGATCTCGTCCACGAGTCTTGCACGGCATTTCTTCAGGCTTCACGCTGTACGTCTCAATCCCAACCTTGCGCTCGAACCAGATGCCAGTGAGGGGGGTACGAACGACTGATAAACGATAACGGTGGGTGTTTCGACCACGCGGCTTGATAGGCGATAGGGTAGTAGTTCACGGGCGACACCGGTAGAAGTATCTCAGGTGCGTGCCCCTCTCAGCATACAGTGACCAGGATCCAGAGAGCACTGATATCCACCCACCCGAATCTCCACATTAAATATAATCTGCGTTTTGACAGATTTCTCTCGTTTTCTTGGAAGGGCTATACTACCCAAGATATAACCCATGTAGCGTGAATGTGCGAAAGGAGTCTCGGCGCGGGCTTTGGTTGCGGTGTTTAGGATGGAGTGTTCGGGACCTGGCGCCCTCGAGTGCGTCGGGGTCAAGCAGCGTGTTGACTCACCTGACGTCGGCGACAACAGACGAATAGAATAATACTATCGCCGATGTTTCGTTTCTGACATCGGTGCGTGTGCAGGGCACAATATCTTATCGGTTACATACTTTTATTTAGACTAGGAACAAGCAGTTGACGCAATGCTCCACGACCAGGGGGGAACAGTGGTGAGTACCGCCTCACTCATTGAGAGGTACACCTGCTAACACGCGTCATTATTGACCGGTCCTGAAATGACAAAGAGGGAAACACAAATAAACCGACAGTTGCACCCCTATTATTCAGTGACCGCATGACTAGCTCCATCGTTGACACGGAGATCAAGTGGCTCCATACGAGCTGTCTGAGCTCGGCCCTGAGGTACAGATGTATTGGGACCCCGATAGTACCTAGACGAACTTACCCTGTGCATAGCTGGCGTGTGTGCTCCCACACCTCTGTTGCCGTTGATAGGAAGAAAGGATAGGCCTTGCTCCTAAGAAAGGTTTATGGCTTCCTGTAATACGGGATCTAGTGCAGTGCAGACCGAGTTGGGCTTGTTGACCGTATAGAGCGTACGCATGGCACTTACATAGAAGCAAGGGCTGTACCTTAGAAAGGCGCCACCAACTTCAAATCGTGCCGGTTGATGGGGTATGTGCTGCTGCTTGTTTTTGAACCGCATTGATATGTGCTATGTGATGCGTCTAGGGACATGCACCCAAGTCGACGTGACGTCATTTGTCCAAGCGATCTTCTTACTCGATTAATCGACCGGGAGCTATGGTCTAGTTATACATGTTCGTTTCACACGCATTGTAGATGGCTCTCCGCAGATGCGTGATCCATATTTAATCGCGTTGAGGAAATCGATGGAGACCATCAATGTCTACTCCCACCGTGATCAACGAAGAATACGATATCGTCATTGCAGGCGGTAAGCGACCTCACACTCTTCTTACTTGTCTTCTTTCCGTTAACGGAACTATGACAGGCGGCACAGCTGCGTGCGTCGTTGCTGGTCGTCTCGCTTCCGCGGACGCCAACCTGCGCATCCTCTTACTCGAGGCAGGTCCTACCACATACAACGACCCCGCGCACACACAGCCTTTGAACTTCTTGAGCCACCTCGCACCCGGATCGCACACCTCGCGCGCATATGTCACTCAGCCGAGCACGGCTCTCGGCGGCCGCACTACGGTTGTACCAACCGGACAGTGTCTCGGCGGCGGGGGCAGCATTAACTGTGCGTCTCATGTCTCTTCTCCCTTGTTTACGAGGTTCGGTCGTCTGATTGATCTCGACCCGTGCGGGCCCGGGTGAACTATTTGATCTCTGGCAGTTATGATGTACACGCGCCCGTCAGCCTCTGACTATGACGATTGGGAGATGGTGTATCGGAACCCTGGGTGGGGCTCGAAGGACCTCATCCCTCTCCTGAGAAAGGTATGTAAGGAAGAGGATTAATGCTGTGCTAGATCCAAAATTGAGAGATTGTAGATCGAGACGTACCAAGTCCCTGGCGGGGGGCCGACTCACGGCACAGACGGACCGCTTGCGGTCTCGGCAGGAGGGTTTATTACGGACCTCGCAGAGCAGTTCCTTCAAGTTGCGCGCACATTCGATCCCGACCATGCACAGAAGCCGGATGACACGGATCCGAATGATTTGGAAACGATCAACGTATACACTGTGGGTGTCTCTCGATTGACTGTAAAATTCGATCGACAGCTGAGTTGCGCACTGGTGATAGAGGTGGCCCAAGTGCGTGCATGATCCCCAACGTATGATAGCTTTGAGGGCACTGACCATCTCTTTCTGGTGAGCAGATGGATTAACTCCGAGACGGGCACCCGCTCGGATGTGCCGCACAACATGATCTACCCACTCAAGGCCACCCGGCCCAACCTACACTTCTTGACGGGGGTGCATGTGAAGCACGTTACGTTCGACGAGTGCGTTTTGACTTTAAACATCTTTCTCTTGCATGTCTGGAAAGTCTACGCAGTGAGAATCGTGCGACAGGCGTCGCATATGCTCTCAACCCGTTGTTGCATCCTGATGGCCCTTGGGACACGCGTACTGTGCTAGGGACCAAGCTTGTCCTCGTCTCAGCGGGGGCATTTGGTTCTCCTGGCATTCTAGAACGTTCGGGGATTGGCGCCAAGGACGTGCTCGAGCGAGTCGGGGTGAAGCAGCGTGTCGACTTGCCTGGGGTCGGGGAGGAATATCAAGGTTTTCCAGTGCAACGACCGCTTCTGGCGTTTAGTCTCTGACATTCATATGCGCATATGCAGACCACAATGTCCTCTTCATCAAGTACTTTGCTGCGGACGAGGCGCAATCTCTGGCTGCGATATTCCGCAATGAGGAAGGTGCAATTGACGGTGTGTCACTTCTTCCTCCTTCGTTGAGAGGCATTTTTCACGTGCTTCACGATTGACCATGATACTGCAGCTGCGGCGGCCCACTTTGGAAAGACCAGGAAAGAGATTGGTACCCACAAGTACGTCATCACATTGATTTTTGACCTCCTGACTAAATGTCCGTCTAATTAGTTCGATCGACGCGGGGATCAAGTGGCGTCCTACACCCTCTGAGGTAGCTGAGCTCGGCCCTGAGTTTCAGGAGTATTGGGACTCCTACTTTGCCAATGCCGCAGACAAGCCTGTCCTGTGGATGGGCATAAGTTCGTCGTGCGTTCTCTAACAATTCGAGCGTAAAAACGCTCATCATCATCGCCGTCCAGGTTCGTCGGGGATCCTACGGTGGTCCCGCCGCGCAAATACTACACCATGGGTCTATATTCTGTGAGCCACTTATATCATCCACTCCGTAGCAACACGCGCAGCACCCCTGAAGCTGACACGCGCAGGAATACCCCCTCGCGCATGGACGCGTGCACGTCACGCACGCAGACGACGTCTCTGCGCCCCCAGACTTTGTCCCCAATTACTTCGAGTCGTCCGTCCCCCTCCCTCGCCGCTCTCCCCATCCAATCCTCATACGAACAATTCTTTGTTTATCAGGAAGGCGGACGTGCGGCCCCTGACGTGGGCTTACAAGTTCACGCGAGAGATCGCGCGCCGAATGCCGCACTTCCGCGGTGAACCGCCCGTGCTGCACCCCGCGTTCGATACAGGAAGGCCTGCGTCCGTAGTTGCGCACGCAGAGGGACCCGTTCCATTCGATGCACCACGCATCGTGTATTCGGAGGCGGACGAGCGTGCGCTTGAAGACTTCGTGCGTGCTCAGGGTATATAGTTTCTTCCCTACCTCTACGTTACTCGCTCACTCGCCTTTTATTCGTTCGTTTCCTTGTTCCGGGCGGGTAGTGGCCACGACCTGGCACTCGGTAAGCTCCTCCTTCCTCTACAAAGCACAGAGCGTATCATTGACGACGCACAATCGACGCGTTTACGATTGTACATTAGCTTGGCACGTGCGCGATGAAGCCGCGTGAGCAGGGTGGCGTCGTCGACTCAAAGTTGAACGTGTATGGCGTGCACGGACTCAAAGTTGCCGACCTCTCCGTAGCGCCAGGGAACGTCAGCGCGAACACGTACGGGACCGCGCTAGTCATTGGGGAAAAGGCAGCCGTGATTATCGCGGAGGAGCTCAGTATCAAAGGTGTAGTATAGCCAGTTGCGGTAGCGAGGGCGGACCAGTAATGTGCTCCCAGTAGCACCGTCTGTTAGGACTGGTCCCAGTATGCCTAAATCTTGATAACATGATAACAAATGCAAATTCGTACATCTATAGAGCGCTAGAGATCGTACTTCAGATCTACATCCTAGTTGTTTGTGTTGCCACTTTCTCGGCTGTGCTTCGACTCCACAGCAGATTTGTGCCATTCACCTCTTCTGGGGATGAGGTGAGGACAGACAAATCCATTCAAAAGAGTACGCTGCCTCGACGGCTATAACCAATTGCATGATTACACGTTGTACGATCGGAGAATCGATATATCGCAACCAACCAGGAGTCGGAGTGCTCGTCGGAGTGTTGCATTATTACTGTAAGTCTGTAATCCCAGGTTTGCAGCCTGAGCATTCTCAAATTGTTCTTTATCATGGCGTCAGGAATAATAATTATAACCAATCATCAAATCCCCATAATATCATTAGAGATATACTGTATTTAAAGACTAAACCAGAGTAAACCTTAGATCCTCGTGGAGTAGAAGGAACTAAGATTCTAATCACCTAAACCAGAGTAAACTAGTATATGTAGATGAGTGGGCGGTATGCGGTATGTAGTGAGTTCGCTAAGACTTACCCTTAGATCCTCGTGGAGTAGAAGGAACTAAGGGCTAAGACGAACAAATACCAGGTCGCGTATAAACTACGGGTCACGTGGACCACAGGCCGAGGTGGCATGACTACTCGACATCAACACTCCTCCTCGTCATCGAGGTCCTGCATAATCGTAATCAGACAACAGATAAGTGGTTGTATCCAAGATTGCGCCCGAGCGTCCATGAAGAATAAAAAGTAAAAATAAAAATGGAAATGGAAGAAAAGAAATAAAGATGGAAATGGAGGAACCCCCCTGCCCCCCCTTCCGCCAAAAGTGTGGCCCACACACTCCTCCTTACTCTTGAATCGGTTTGTCCCCAATACTGAGCCCTAGGTAGCTGCGCAAGCAGTAGAAGTCAACACGTCCGAGCGGTTTTGTGAGTATATCGGCAATGTTGTCCTTTGAGCTGACGCGTTGGATGGCGAGTTCACCAGAAAGGACTTGCTCCCGGACATAGTGATACTTGACGCGTATGTGCTTGGTGCGTGAGTGCCACATATGATCCTCAGTGAGTCTGGTGGCTGCGTCATTATCGCAATAGAGTGAGGATGGACCCGAGGGGAGGAACTCTAGACCATCGAGCAGTTGCCGGAGAAAGACAGACTCGTGTGCCGCCTCGTGTAGTGCCATGTATTCCGCGTAGCAGGAAGAATCTGCCACAGTGTCCTGCTTGCGGGAGCCCCAGGAAATCATGCCCGACCCAAGGGTGAAGCAGTAGCCGCCTATGGACCGACTAGTCTCTGTACAATTCGCATAGTCCGAGTCGGAGTACCCGACCAGGCGGAGTTGATTAGTCCCCCCGAGCTTCAAGCATGTGGTCCGAGTTGTCTTAAGGTACCGCAAGACTCGTATGGCGGCAGACCAATGTTCCGGTCGATAGCAGTTGCAGAAGGCGGATAGACGTCCCACGGCGTAAGATATGTCGGGCCGAGTGGCAACAGCGATGTACATTAGACTTCCAACCAGAGAATGATAGGGGGTATGCGCGCTCCAGTCGGTGATATCAGGTGGTGTCGGCGAAGATAGGTCGGGGCGTTGTAGCTGCAGGCCGGCGACCATTGGTGTGTCAACTGAGTGAGCTTGGGATTGGCTGAACTCCTCCACGACGCGATCTATTAAGGCCGTTTGAGACAGTGAGATGGTCTTCTTTTCGCGGTCATGGGTGATACCGATTCCCAGCGCATACTTGGGCTCCCTGAGGTCAGATATCTCCCACTTGGATGTCAGTTCTGTTTTAAAGCGTTCGATCTCACTGGGGGAGGACGCGGTGGCGAGGATATCGTCAACGTGCACCACAAAGATGATGGTGCCCGTTGGAGAGTGTCGCCGGTATACACACCATTCACATGCGAGTCGTTCGAATCCCCAGCCCACAATGGCAGCGTTGAAGGTTTGGTTCCAGATCCTGCTAGCTTGTTTCATCCCGTAGATACTCTTCATGAGTTTCATCACCCAGTCCTCCTTTCCTGCTTCCTCGAACCCCTCCGGTTGTTCCATATACATTGTCTCGTCTTCCGGCAAGATCCCGTGGAGAAAGGCCGTTTTGATGTCGAATTGTCGGAGATCCCAATCCAACGTTGCAGCGACGTGGAGCATCGCACGGAAGGACTCAAGGCGGACCGTGGGTGCGGTTGTTTTGTCGTAGTCAATCCCGTAGCGTTGCGCGTAACCCTTTGCGACGTACTGTACTTTATATCGTATGATATTGCTGGCGTCGTCTCGTTTGCGTTTGCAGACTAACTTGCCCTTGAGGGGGCGTTGTCCGCGAGCAACTTCACTTCGAGGTACAAGGACAAAAACTTTCAGGTCCTCTAGACTTTTGAGTTCTTCCCGTCCACCAGCGATCCAGTACTCACACTCGGGTGACGCTAGAGCCTTTGCCCATGAGGGTTCGTCGTCAAGGTCCAGTTCCGGTTCGACGCTTCCATCAGCTAGGGCCGAGAGGACCTCGTCTACTGTGACGAGTCCATGGCCGTTGTAGGCATCTAACGGTAGAAGGTCATGTGAGTTGCGCATCGGAGAGAACAGGGAGATTAAGGCCGTGGCGTGATTGCACCTGCTGTCCCTCTCCTCCTGATGACGAGCGCCGGAGGTGCGGACGTCGGCCATGACAGCGTTAAGGCGGGAACTGCCAGTGAGGCTGTCGTTAGTTGCGTAGCGGCTGGAGAGGACGGGGATTCGACTGGATCGGCGTAGAGAGGAAGGCGGTGAAGGCGAGGGGGACGGAGTTAGGGGGGGGAGTGAAGGGAGACTGGGGATTGTGGAGGAGGAAGATGTATCTGGTAATGTAGGCGGGGAGGTGACACGTAAAGTAGGGGGCGTATCAGTAACATTATTAAGTAAAGTACTACGCGCCGCCGATGAGGCGTTGTTCTGTAACGTATTAGGAGACTGATTGGTATTCTGGGCAGGTGTATTCGTAAGGGACTGTATATCATTGTTATTGTCATTGTTAGGGGAGGACGGAGAGGGGGTGGCCGAGCTGGGGTCATCATTGGGGGGGGAGGGAGGGAAGGGTTCACAAGACACGAAAGGGGAAGGTGGCGGAGATGGTGTGTGATTGTATCCAGGTGTATCCCAGGATGCTGGCGCAGAAGGGGCGGAAAGGCCGCTGGTGGTGCCGGGGAGGAGTGGCGCTGGAGCAGAGTGGAGGTGTTCGATGAAGGAAACATGGAAGGAGTCGAAGATGTGGCGGGAAGAAGGGTCCCAGAGCTGGTAAGCTTTCGCGTGAGGTGCGTACCCGATCAGGATGCACGGTGCGGATCGCTCGGCGAGTTTCGAGGTATGAGTCATGGTGAGTGCAAAGGCCCGGCAGCCGATCTCCCGCAGATGCGACAGACAGGGGCGCCGACCGAACCACAGCTCGAAGGGCGTTTTCCCATGATTGGCAGTAGCGGCAGTGAGATTGGTGAGGTATGCGGCGGTCTGTACGAATTCATCCCAGAGGTTGGCGGGTGCGTTGCAGGCGAAGCGCATTGCGCGAGCCTTGCCGAGCAGCGTGCGATGGAGGCGTTCGGCACGTCCATTTTGCGCCGACGTATAAGGAGCAGTGAGCTGGTGATCAACACCGTTAGATCGGCACCAGGCTTCCATATTTCCGGAAACGAGTTCCCCATTGTCCGTCAATAGGGTCCCCAATTTGTCCCCAATTTGATTGGAGACTACGCGATGCCAAGTTTGAAACATGGAAGCTGCGTCACTTTTGAGTTTCAGGGGGAGGGACCAGACGTAACCGGAGAAATCGTCGATGACATTCATGGAGTACAAAGAACCACTTCTGGAAGCCGTCGGCATTGGGCCGCACAAGTCAACAAACACCTTCCCCAACCGCCTGTCTGCCTTCACACCTTCGCGTATACTAGGCACTGAAGAGCGAGTCTGCTTGCCAATGATGCAATGGTCGCATTTAGGTGGTAGACAGGACAGGTCGATGGGCATACCTTGGGCCGCTTCGGAGCGAGCTGTAACGTCTACCACGGACGTTTGCCTGACTTAGGCGCTGTTGTAACGTGGGTTCCCTCTGGGGTGGAATCTGTGTACGTCTGACTGTGGGAAGACTGCGGGATGGGGCTGATACGTGCCGGTGGAATCCCTATAGGTATAGAGGGTTTCTTCTACTGGAACTCCGGCTGGTGGGCTTGGGACGGTATGGACGTATTCCCACTGGAGGTTGTCGACAATGTAATAGCAATGGGTCGGACGAGCGGTTCTGGCGTTGAGATATTCAAAGACGAGATGGCACGTAGTTCCGGGCGGGTAAGGCACTACTGGCGAATCTACCATTCACGGAGGAAGATGGAGATAGCGTCACGGGGATCCCCCTTGGTCTCGAAGGGATATGCCGGATCTAGTTCACTTAAGGGCTATCGCGAGCCCTTAGCACAGAAGATGAGTAGACAGTGGTATTTGAAGAAGACCAAGATGGGGATCCTGGTCCGTACTACTGAGAGCTTAAATACAAGTAAGGAAGCTAGTTCCAGCTCCGCTCGAACTCGTAAGTAGCCAATAGCGTAAGTAGCGTATCCTAACAATAGAATGCGCAGTCGTTATCGTAACACGGAACACGTACAACAATAGGAGTCATCAGTCAGCAAGTCTAATCACGATCACGTACAACAATGGGGATCATCAGTCATCCAAACACGAGGCAGTATGATCCGAAGTCCATGACACATTACGTCTGACATACCGAGTCATCGCGAATACGTCAGAGTCCACGACCGGGCCGGGCAGTCCGAGAACGAAACGTAACAGAGCCATTTCAACAATGGTCCGGACATTGCAATGGCCGAGCCGGCGATGCCAGGTCTCAACATCGGGTATGTGCTGGGCGTACATTGCAAGCGACTCCGCGGGCTGCTGAACGGTATACGCAGAGGAAGGGATGCAGAGTGTGTAGAGGTTTTGTTGTGTGGAGACTGTGCCGCGTGCAATCACGGATTTGCTCTTATCCGTGATCCAGCACGCGGGCCGCGTCGAAGTGGCAGGTGTAGCTGTCATCTTGACTGAGGCATAGAACAGAGACGAGGCGTACAGTGGCGTCCGGAATGTAGAGGACATTGCGCAGAGTAAGCTTGTGGCCACTCGCGATGCGGAGTTCAATTGTCCCCATGCCGATGGCAAAGACGCAGGAGCCCCCAAGTCCCTTAACCGGATGGTTGGGGATAGTTGAGAAGGACTTGAAGTCGGATCTGGTAGGGGATATATGGCAGGTGGCACCCGTGTTGAGAATGAAGGGGGAGTGGTTTACAGGAGCAGTCGCGTCGCGCGTGTAAGCCGCCCAATCAAGCGAGGCCAGTGGAGGCTTGTCCTCGCTCGCCAGGAGTGCCCTATATTCCTCCATGTCACCCTCACACATGTTGTAGTTGAGCTCGGCAGCGGACACCGCCGTCAAGCCAGCGCTTGTGGGTGTAAGGCTCGGGGCTTGAGGCACCAGCATGTATGCTTGGCCGTTGACGATGATGGGTCCAGTGAGTGGGGCTGATGTGGGGGTGGACAGTGAAGGGACGGCTGGGGCGTTGGCTGTTTGAGCGACTTGGGCAGTAGGTGCAGAGGTCTGCGTACGGCTGCCCCGTGGGGGTTTGCCCGACGCAGCACGTTGCGCGTTCCGCGCTTCGTCGAGGGTTTTGCCTGCCATTTTTCCGCCTGGGAGGATACAGAAGTCGGTCTGGTGATTGTTGCGTTTGCAGTTCGAGCAGACCGGCCTAGTGGTAGCGTTCCTCGGTTGCATGGTAGCGGCGAGAGCGGTGTTGGTTGAGCTACCCTCGGCGCGACGGTCCTGCAGGGAGTCTTCGTCTTCGAGACGTTCCATGACCTTGTCAGACGAAAACAAAGGTTGATTGAGGAGTCCGTTGAGGGCAGATTGGAGTTGAGGGAAATTGGTGGTGAGGCCGTTCAAGAGTAGTACCGTGAGGAGCTTATCATCGTCGAACTTGCCCATCTTTACAATGCGTTCCCACAGTTGTTTGATGTTGTTTGCGGTAACGACAAGGGGGGTATCGTGCTCGAAGCGGATATTGAGGGCCTCTTTGATGAGGAGCACTTGGGCGTGGAGGCCGATCTGCTCGTGGCGTTTGCGAAGTTTCTCGTAGACCTCATGCGCAGTGCCGAGTTTGCGTACGAAATCGAGATCGATTCGGGACACACGTTCCAAGATGAAAGCTCGTAGAGTGCGATCATTGATCTTCCAAATTTGGGCTCCCCTAGAGTGAATTGACGGATTGGGGCATGGAATGCTTCCGTCCAACCACTCCGTGAAGGCTTGCCTGTCAACGACGTAGCTGAGACGTAGGTTCCAATCTTCCCAGTTGGATTTGCTTCTGTCTAGGATGAGATCGGCTGGCCACGTGGAGTCGGGCATGAGAGTCCGCTCTGTAAGGAGAATTCCATTCACAAAGGACACTGCGCGTCTGGTCGCCGGAGGGGACGCCGAGAGGTGCAGTGCTAGTGGTGGTTCCAGTAGTAGAGGCCGCCGCTGTAGCATTCGCGGTATTCGCGTTGGGTGCGGTCCCACCAGAGGACATAGTGGTATTAAGGACTTAGCGACCGAGTAAGAACGGAGATGAGCGGAGAGGGAGAGTGAGAGTTGTTTTCTGGTTAGGGCGTCAAGGTTACAGACGGGCAGCAGGGCCCATAACCTTTTAAAGACTAAACCAGAGTAAACCTTAGATCCTCGTGGAGTAGAAGGAACTAAGATTCTAATCACCTAAACCAGAGTAAACTAGTATATGTAGATGAGCGGGCGGTATGCGGTATGTAGTGAGTTCGCTAAGACTTACCCTTAGATCCTCGTGGAGTAGAAGGAACTAAGGGCTAAGACGAACGAATACCAGGTCGCGTATAAACTACGGGTCACGTGGACCACAGGCCGAGGTGGCGTGACTACTCGACATCAACACTGTAGGGAATGCCAATGGTTATGAGGATTTTATGACTGGTTCAACGGAATATTGTTCGACTGTCAAGGGCCTCCGAGTTGGTCAGTCCATGACGCCGAGAGTTCTAACTATAGTGGGTGTAGAGGCGACTTCCATCGGTCCCGCGCTTACAATAGTGCCAATGGACTTCCCAGGTCCGTGCCATCGGAAATGGTTGTTTACGTTCGCTTCACACGCATTCTATGGATGGCGCTCCGCGGACGCATAAACCTTGGCGTAAGCCAAATTGAGGTCGATATCGATGGCGGCCACCAATGTCCACTCCCACTACTATCAACGAAGAATACGATATCGTCATTGCAGGCGGTGAGCCACTCTTGACCCCCTACTCTTTCCACTTGTCTTCCTTCTGTTTCTAACTACGTGAATGTCCTACTATGACAGGCGGCACGGCGGCGTGCGTCATTGCCAGTCGTCTTGCGTCCGCCGACGCAAAGCTGCGCGTCCTCTTACTCGAGGCGGGTCCCACCACGTATAACAACCCCGCACATACGCATCCCCTGAAATTCTTGAGCCACCATGCGCCCGGATCGCACACCACGCGTGCACATGTTAGCCAGCCTAGCGCGGTACTTGGCGACCGCACTATGACCGTGTTGTGCGGACAATGTCTCGGCGGTGGGAGCAGCGTCAACAGTGCGTCTGATGTCTCTTCTCCTTTGTGTACTCGCATGATTGATCTTTGCCCATGGGGGCACGGGTGAACTAATTTAACTCTGGCAGCCCTGATGTACACGCGCCCGTCTGCCTCTGACTATGACGATTGGGAGACAGTGTACCAGAATCCCGGATGGGGCTCGAAGGATCTCATTCCACTCCTAAGAAAGGTACGTGAAGGAAAGGGTTAGTGCTTTGCTAAGTCTGAAATTGAGAGATTATAGATCGAGACGTTCCAGGTCCCTAGCGGGGGTCGACTCACGGCACAGATGGACCGCTCGCGGTCTCACCAGGGGGATTTTTTCACAGACATCGGGGAGCAGTTCCTTCAAGTTGCGCGCACATTCGATCCTATCCGTGCGCAGAAGCCGGATGACGTGGACACCAACGATTTGGAAACGATCAACGTATACACGGTGGGTTGTCTTGTGTTTGACCGTGCTGTTCGATCGATAGTTGAGTAGCTCTCTGGCGGCAGAGGTGGCTTAAGTACGGATATGATCTCTAGCATGCATCTCTGAGAGTGCTGACGTTTGTGCGCTTGGGGAGCAGATGGATGAATGCAGAGACGGGTACCCGCTCGGATGTACCGCCACAACATGATCTACCCGCTCAAGGACACCCGGCCCAACCTACACTTCTTGACAGGCGTGCATGTGAAGCACATCACCTTCGATGAGTGCGTTTGACCTCAGCTTTCTTCTAGAAAGACTGAATAATTTATGCAGTGAGAATCGTGCGACGGGTGTCGCATATGTTCTCAACCCGCTGTTGCATCCAGACGGCCGAGGAACACCCCGTACTGTGAGAGGAACGAAGCTAGTTCTCATTTCAGCGGGAGCGTTCGGTTCTCCTGGTATTCTGGAACGTTCAGGAATCGGCGCCAAGGACGTCTTGAGCGAGTCGGAGTGAAGCAGCGCATCAACTTGCCTGGAGTCGGCGAAAATTACCAAGGTTTCCCAGCGCAACGACTATTTCTGACGGACTATTCTGACGTTTCAATTTTTTTCTGACGTTTGCGCGTGCATGTGCAGACCACAATATCCTCTGCATTAAGTATTTTGCTGCAGATGAGGCGCAAATATTGGACGCGCTATTCCGCGATGAGGAGGGAGAAATTGATGGTGTGTTTGTCCATCTTGAAGCTTTCTCGCGTGCACTTCACGGTTGACCATAAATCTGATACTGCAGCCGCGGCCGCCGAATTTGGAAAGACCAGAAGGAGATCTCGGCCCACAAGTGAGCCAACGCTTGGCAATGGTTCGCTTCTGACTTAATGTCCATATGACTAGCTCGATCGACGCGGCCATCAAGTGGCGTCCCAGTACAACCCTCCGAGGTGGCCGAACTCGGCCCCGAGTTTCAAGAGTATTGGAACTCCCACTTTGTTAATGCGCCAGACAAGCCTGTCCTGTTGATAGCCGTGCTCACGATGTACGTTATAAATCAGTTGTCACAACGCTCATCACTGCCCCTAATCCTCATCGCCCTCCAGTGTGTTCGGGGATCCTGCAGTGCTCCCTCCGTGTAAATACTTCACCTTGGGTTCATACACCGTGAGTCACTTATTCCCTCTTTCCCGTAGTCGCCCCCGCAACAAGCCTGATGCGGACTCGTCCAGGAATACCCTCTCGCGCGTGGACACGTGCACATCACGCATGCCGACGACGTCTCCGCGCCCGTAGACTTTGTCCCGGGCTTCTTCGAATCGTCCCGCCCTTTTCCATCGTCACTCTCCCATCCGGCCCTCACCAATGCAATTTTCTTCCTCCCAGGAACGCGGATGTGCGGCCCTTGACGTGGGTGTACAAGTTCATGCGCGAGATCGCACGCCGCATGCCCCACTTCCGCGGTGAGCCGCCTATGCTGCACCCCAAGTTCGCGCCGGGCGGGCCCGCGTCAGTCATCGCGCACGCCGATGGGCCCGTTCCATTCGATGCACCGCGCATCGTGTATTCGGAGGAGGACGAGCGTGCGCTCGAGGAGTTCGCGCGTGCTGAGGGTATATAACTTTTGTTCTAAGCTTTACGTTGCTCATTCTTCTTACGTTTGTTTATTTCTTGTGCCGGGGGATAGTGACCACGGCCTGGCACTCAGTGAGTTCCGCCCTCCTCTACAAAGCGCGGAGCGTCCGTCATTGGTGACGCGCAACTGACGTGTATCTATACGTTTGCGATTGTCAATTAGCTTGGCACGTGCGCAATGAAGCCGCGCGAGCAGGGCGGCGTCGTCGATTCAAAGCTGAAACGTGTACGGCGTGCGTGGACTTAAAGTTGCCGACCTATCCGTTGCACCAGGAAATGTCAGCTCAAACACGTATGGACGGCGCTCGTCATCGGGGAGAAGGCTGCCTTGATCATCGCGGAGGAGCTCGGGATCAAAGGGGTCGCCTAGCCAGTCGCGGTGATGAAGGATTCGGATCAGTAATATGTTGCCCCCGTCTGCGAGGACTGACTCCGGTATGTCTAGATAGTTGACTGTAAATGTGCACTCTCATAACGTTAGAGATCGTGCTCCAAATCTACACATTGGTTACTTTGTGTTCAATGTATTGCCACTTTCTCGACTGTCGGAGAGTGCATCAACTTCAGAGATTGGTGTCCATTCACTTCTTTCTGTGGATAAAGAAGGACCGACAAATGCATTCGAAAGAGCACGCTGGCTCGACGGCCGGGCTAAAAATTAAATTAGATATGCGGTCGAAGAACTGACGGTTTGGGCGTTACGTTATTAGGTCGGTAGTCCCGTCCCAGCGGGCGTGCAATGTTCGCAAATCTTTTCTTTGCGTGTCACCGCTCTGCAATCCATGGAAGCGTTCCGTGCTGCGCAAGAAAGAAACGGCACGTGGAACAGTGAAATAAAGCGTGTTTGTCTTGATGTTAGTTCACATACAAGCCATCAATCAGCTAGCAACTCCCAAATGATTTGGGAGACTGCACAGAGCATCGGTGAGAGCACGAAGCGCTTCTCGATTGGAGATGAGGAGTTTATGTGTCTGAGGTGAGGTCGCGACACCCAACCAGTACGGTAAGGAATTAATGATGCGGCGAGCGAGCTTCTGAACCCCCTGAATAGGAACAACGATGCTACAGTGCTTACCTGTATTGTCTACGTGAAGGAAGGCGGCCGAGTTTGACACACAAGGGCCATGTGTTGTAACGAATGAAGGCATCGAGTAGCAGGAGTGGCTTAGAAGTATGGGGCTATGATGATCGTATATTTCGCAAACAGAGGGGAAGATCATCTCCGGCCAAATGCTCGGAGCGGGCATCCGGGGGTGGGTCTGTCAGTCAAAAAAGGAAGAGGAGGGGAGGGGGAAAGACTGCCCACGACGACGAGCTGCAGCCTGAGGTGCCTCATCGGCGTGGACCATTCGTACGTGCCCATGTCAGACATGAGTACGTACGAATGGTCACGGGTCATGCGGTAAGGCTGCCGTGTGATGTTAGGGTGACACTACCAATACCGGCCGGTGAGGTTGCGGTATGTAACTGGTGGGTGAAATCTGGCTTGTACAGGAGCAAACGGTGTAGGGCTGGCTTGTATGGCCCTGGACCCACAACCGTCGTGGCGAACGCGACTTTCAAAGCCGAGAGGTCAACATTTGGCTGCGACCCTGGATACGAGCACATCTCTTGCACCGTCTGGTTGGCTTGGTGGAGTGTGAATGCCCTTGACTAATGGTATACTACGGCGCGAGTTTCATTTCCTATCGGAAACTGAGCTCGAGGGTCATGGCGTCATGGAAACTCAATAAATGGCAGAAAAGCAAAAGGGGGACCTCTCGGGACTCTGTCCTGCCAATACCAACACCTGTAATAGGGGGAAAACCATCTGATGTAGCGATGGAAAGAGTGTAACTCATGGCCCCCAAGCGTTAAGAGGGAAGATGTGTCCCGAGGTTTCGAAGGCGGCATGCCAGTGGGCCGTTCTTGCCGCGGCGCACGCATGGAGGATAAGTGCCAGACGGCCCAATGCCACATTGTCGTTACTCAGTATGACGGGGTGATGGTGTGGTAGCCAGGATGCAAAGCTGAAAGGCAAGGAATAAGGCCGGTCAGCTACCAGTATTGCAAGTAGCGTGGCTGACAGCAAAGGGGGGGGGGGGGGGGGAAGCCAATAGGGGGTACCGGGCAATCAGCCAACTGCAAATGGTGCTTGATGAATGGAAAAATAGCAAGGTGGCCAAAGAAGTAGCGGGGCACATCCGGTAAACGGCCAATAGCAAACAACAATAGTAAAATGGCAAAAAGGTGGCAAAGGCCAAAGGCAGGATGTGTGCAGGCACCAGCAGCGAGTGGCAAATAGTAACAAATGGCGTTTGATGGGTAGGGAAAATAACAAGGAGGCGGTAAAAAGGCTGAGTGTAGGACGCTTTCTGACAGGGTGGACAGTTTGCAACAAATGGAAAAAGGTATTTGATAAGTAGAGAACGGTATCTGATGAGTAGTCAATATAGTCAATGATAGCTGGTCTACTCCCCTTTCCTTATCCTGTAATCAAACTCAGCAAGGGCATACCTTGAGTGCGACAAAGTGTGCCATGAGGGGTTCTGCACAGGTGGCATGCTAGAATCCGAATTGCGGCAGGTGGCCTGTTCTACTGTGAGAGGTGATCGATGACCCCCGGGTTTCTTAGTGGAGCGGCAAGTTACTGATGAACGGCTTGAAGCCGAACTGGTTGTTAGGGAGGTATAAACAGACAATTGACGAAATCAAGTGTCTAATCCAAAGAATTTGAGCGGATGGGTGGTGGCATCTGAGTTAGCCGAGAACTGAGCGGATAAGGCGGCTCGTGCCTGTTCCTCTTCTGCGTACTGCCACTTATACGCTTGTGCCGCTCGCTTTTTTATCTGACTCAAAGAACCAAAACTCTTTTATTTCGCCCGCTCGCCCTGTAGAATTTCCAAGGGATCAATGATGAGACTCACGCGTCCGACGCGCGTCAGCTCGTTCCGGGAGGCCCCGCCCGTCGCGACTTCGCCCCGGACACAAAACCACCTCCTTTTTTCGATCGAGAAGCACTTCGTGCTTCAGCCCACTCTCTGCGCTTATCTTCGACCTTCGAGTACACCTAAGGACGGTGCTTTAATTTTTCCACCTCATAGTGTACACATGGACTATAAATTTGTCGATAATGTTTTTCTGCTACGACAACGCGCCGCTCCTCTTTTCCCTTGTTCCCCCCGGCGCTGCACCGGTCCTTTCCTCCCCTCGGGGGGCAAAGCAGTGACTCGCAGAGACATTCATTCTCTCAACTTAAACTTGGACTATGCTCTATGCTATCTTCAATTCCTTTCGTTCCACTGACTACCTTGCTGGTTATGTGGACGACTGACTGAGGCTTATGGAGGGCTTCTCTTATTTTCCTCCTCTCTCTGTCGTTCTCCCCGTCCCTCGCTGCTTTCCATAGGGGTGCTCTGCGCAGTCTGGTGGTCCTATCACTGCGTCTATGTATGCGAATGAGGAGGGCCTGCCAATGGAAGGTGGGTGAGTGTCTCTAGTGGTACCCTTGGTGGTACCCTCTACTCGCCGAAGTCTGTACGACGCCGGTGGATCCAGCCGTTCTGCGCCCCAGTTTATGAACGCCTGTTTCTTTGTACAATCCTCTTGGTCAGCTGCGCGTGCTAGTACCTCATTAGCTGTGACCTTCGTACGTACTCAATATCAGTCATTCCAAGGGTTTTCAAGTGTCCAAAAACGGTCTCAGCCGCGGTGAGTTCGATCACGTGCACGATTTCGGCTAATTCGGTCGTCTTATTTCGGTCTTCCTCAGTAGTCCTCAATCAAGCAACCGGGGGCTATCAGTCACGTACACACTTTTTACAGCACCGTCAAAAATCAGTTTTATCCCGGGATGGTCTGCCAAGACTGATCGTGGTGACACTACAGTTTATGAGAAGTCTGAGCGTGAGTCCATATCAAGGTCCATATGTCTATACATGTAAGCGGAGTAAGTACTGAATCGCAACGTAATGGGCACCCCTTAGGTTATCCCTGGTGGATATAGAAGTTTGATGTAGATGCCGTCTGATGGGCGACTTCCGTCAGCCCGCATACCAAGCTCCTTACAGTAGTCCGGTTCCGGGGGCCGGTTTCGGGTTTGGACGCAGCGCGCTTTCCCTGTAAGAACGCAAAAAACCTTCCATGCCATCGAAGACAGTTGTATACGTTTACTTCACATGCATTACATGGATGGCGCTCCGCAGGGCGTAAATCATATTTAATCACGTCGAGGGTCGAGCGAGTCGGAGGTCATCAATGTCCACCCCCACTGCCATCAACGAGGAATACGACATCGTCATCGCAGGCGGTGAGCCATTCTTGGCCCCCCACTCTTCTCACTTATCTTCCCTCCGTTTCTAACCGCGTGAATGTCATATTGTAACAGGCGGCACGGCGGCGTGTGTCATTGCCAGTCGCCTCGCGTCCGCTGATGCTGACCTGCGCATCCTCTTACTCGAGGCCGGTCCCGCGACGTACAACGACCCTGCACACACGCAGCCCTTGAACTTCTTGACCCACCTTGCGCCCGGCTCGCGCACCTCACGCGCGCATGTTAGCCAGCAGAGCGTGGCGCTTGGTGGACGCACTACGACTGTGCCGTGCGGACAATGTCTCGGCGGCGGAGGCAGCATCAACTGTGCGTCTCTTTTCTCCCTTGTATACGAGATTCTGTCGTCTGATTAACCTCGACCCATGCTGGCCCGGGTGAATTATTTGATCACTGGCAGTCATGATGTACACGCGCCCGTCTGCCTCTGATTATGACGATTGGGAGACGGTTTACCAGAATCCAGGATGGGGCTCGAAGGACCTCATCCCTTACTTGAGAAAGGTGCGGAGTAAAGGAGAGGGTTGGTGCTCCACTGAGTCTAAAATCGAGGAATTGCAGATCGAGACATACCAGGTTCCTGGCGGGGGGTCAACTCACGGTACGGACGGACCACTCGCGGTCTCACCAGGAGGGTTCTTCTCGGACCTCTCGAGGCAGTTCCTTCAAGTTACGCGCACACTCGATCCGGACCGTGCGCAGAAGCCGGATGATACGGACACCAACGATTTGGAGACGATCAACGTGTACACGGTGGGTGTCTTGTGCTCAGTCGTGCTGTTCGATCGATAGCTGAATAGCATTCTGGCAGTAGAGTTGGCCCAAGTACGTACCTGAACTCTAGCATGCACCTCTGAGAGTAATGGTGTTTGTACTCTTGGAGTACAGGTGGATGAATGCAGAGACGGGCACCCGCTCGGATGTGCCACATAACATGATTTACCCGCTCAAGGACACCCGGCCGAACCTACACTTCTTGACAGGCGTACATGTGAAGCACGTTACCTTCGATGAGTGCGTTTGACTTGACTACGTTTTCTCACCCCTGGAAATACCGTATAACATATGCAGTGAGAATCGCGCGACAGGTATCGCATATACTCTCAACCCACTTTTGCATCCGGATGGCCCGAGGAGCACCCGTACTGTGCGAGGAACAAAGCTGGTCCTTGTTTCGGCGGGGTCGTTTGGTTCTCCTGGTATTCTTGAGCGTTCGGAATTGGCGCAAGGATGTGCTTGAGCGGGTCGGGGTGAAGCAACGTGTCGACTTGCCTGGGGTTGGCGATAATTACCAAGGTACGACGACCATTTTTCACATTACATTTTTTTCTGACGTTCGCGGGCATGTGCAGACCACAATATTCTCTTTATTAAGTACTTTGCTGCAGATGAGTCGCAATCTCTTGCTGCGATATTCCGCAACGAAGAAGGAGCGATTGATGGTCCGTCGGTCCGCCCTCTTTCATTGAGAGGCGTTCTTGCACGCGCTTTACGATTGACCATGGTACTGCAGCTACGGCCGCCGAATTTGGAAAGACCAGGAAGGAGATCTCGACCCATAAGTGCGCCAACACTTGACGATGATCTCCTTCTGACTTAATGTGATTAGCTCGATCGACGCGGGGATCAAGTGGCGCCCAAACCCGTCCGAGGTGGCGGAGCTCGGCCCTGAGTTTCAGGAGTATTGGGACTCCTACTTCGCCAATGCTCCAGACAAGCCCGTCCTGTGGATGGGCATGCTCGCGACGTGCGTTCTCCAACAACTCGGTTGTCAAAATGCTCATCGCCGCCCTCATCCCCACCATCCTCCAGTCTGATCGGGGATCCTACCGTGGTTCCTCCGCGCAAATATTTCACCTTGGGTATATACACCGTGAGCTACCTTCCCCCTCTCCCCCATAGTTGGGCGCGCAACGAGCCTGATGCCGATACGTCCAGGAATACCCACTTGCGCATGGACATGTACACATCACGCACGCCGATGACGTCTCCGCACCCACAGACTTTGTCCCGGGATACTTCGAGTCGTCCGTCCCTTTGCCTCACCGCTCTTACATCCTTCCCTCACAAGTGCGACTTTTGTTCACCAGGAAGGCGGATATACGGCCGTTGACGTGGGGGTACAAGTACATGCGCGAGGTCGCACGCCGCATGCCGCACTTCCGCGGTGAGCCGCCTGTGCTGCACCCCAAGTTCGCGCCGGGCGGGCCCGCTTCCATCATCGCGCACGCCGAGGGACCCGTTCCATTTGATGCACCGCGCATCGTTTATTCGGAGGAGGACGAGCGTGTGCTCGAGGAGTTCGCGCGCGCTGAGGGTGTGTAACGCCTTCCCATCTGTCTCCCATTGCTCGCTCACGCGTCTTTCGTTTGTGTGTTTTCTTGTGCCGGGGGGGTAGTGGCCACGACCTGGCATGCGGTGAGCTCCGCCTTCCTCTACAAAGCGCGGGGCGTCCGTCGTTGACGACGCGCAACTGACCTGTACCTTTGTGTGTGTATTAGCTCGGCACGTGCGCGATGAAGCCGCGCGAGCAGGGCGGCGTCGTCGATTCAAAGCTCAACGTGTACGGCGTGCGTGGACTCAAAGTTGCCGATCTGTCCGTTCCGCCGGGAAATGTCAGCGCGAACACGTACGGGACGGCGCTCGTCATCGGGGAGAAGGCTGCTGTGATCATTGCGGAGGAGCTCGGGATAAAAGGAGTCGTCTAGCCCGTCGCGGTTACGAGGGACTTGGATCAGTTGGCGAGTAACACAGGCGGAATAGTTTCGAAAGGCCGAAACTGGTATTCCAAGATAGTTGATAAAAAGACTTGTACACCATAGAATGCTAGGTCATGTTTCAAACCCCACTGGCAGGCTACAGACTACAGACTAGTCGCTTGGTTATTGACACCTCCAACACCTCGGCTTCTCGGAGAATTCCTTAACTCCACCGTCTGAGGTTAGTGCTATCCACTGCATTCCGATGATAGGGTGGGATAAATGTGAGGATACATAGTTCGGAACAGTACACTGCATGCGCCCCAATAGCTTTGAGGACCGCCCCCACTGCGTGCGATGTTCCCAAATTATCCGATATACTACCGTGCCAGAATCTCGAAGGACTTCGTCCCCAAGCTCATCCCACAACTGGAAACTCGAAGGATAGGTAGAGGGCCGGTCTTTGCGAGTCGCTGATCAGCTCTTACTGTGGGATGTTCGTGCCGCGCTGGGTCGAGTGTACAGGAAGGTCGGAGACGCGCGACACGAGAGGGTGGAGTTGCCGGTGGGGCAAACGATACTATGACGCGTTGTATTTCTAAACAGCGACGAAGGGAGAATAGTATATGGGTATTAAGAGGCATGGAAGTCCAGGCGGTACGAGGTAAGGGAGGTATGAGAGAGTGGGCGAAAACACGAAGCGCTTCTCGATCGAAAGGAGAGGTCATGTGGCCGAGGCGAGGTCGCGACGGGTGGGTGGGACCCTCCCGGAGCGACAGGGTGGGCGTCGGTGGGCACACTGAACTTCATCATCGGTCGATTTGTATAGGGATGTAGCGGGCGGGTTAAGACGAGAGTAATTCCGGTTTTTTAGACCGGTTGAAAAGTAGGGCGGGGGCGGCACGCAAGAGAGGAATGAGCACGTGCCGCTTTGCCCGCTCACTCTAACTGAAGGCACCACTCATTCCTCGCTCTGCTTTAGACTGGCCAACGACGAACTGCTAGCCTGCCGTGTGGAGCGCGATGCACTTCACGCTGGCATGTGCTAACCTCAGGCGTAAGCCGTGATGAAACGCAGATGAAGGCACCTTCCACTCTATGACTCAGAATCAGAGCGTCCAGGCTCAATGCTTATACGACCCTGGCAGCTGATGTCCCTCGTTCCCTGCGGCCCCGTATTCCCCCGTTCTCCACTCACTTCGCCCCAAACAGCGCAGGGTTGCGCCCGGAGGTGTAGCGAAATAGCTTCCATACTCCATCAACAGGACATTATCATCCAGTTACGTACGTTCACCCCCATGCATTAAAGACGGCGCTCCACGGGCGCGGGCGTGTAAATCATATTTAACTACACCGAGAAGACCGACGGAGGCCATCAATGTCTACTCCTACCGTGATCAACGAGGAATACGATATCGTCATCGCAGGTGGTAAGCAAGCCGTCCCGAACATCCTACTTTTCTTACCTGCCTTCTTTCCGCTGACTCGACAGTGATCGGCGGCACGGCGGCATGCGTCATTGCCGGCCGTCTCGCTGCCGCTGACGCGAACCTACGCGTCCTCTTACTCAAGACCGGTCCCACCACATACAATGACCCCGCTCACACACAGCCCCTTAGATTGTTGAACCACCTCGCACCTGGCTCACGCACTGTGCGCGCGCACGTTTCCTAGCCGAGCGCGGCACTTGGCGCTCGCACCACAACCGTGCGTGAGGTCGTGGTGATTACTGGTTTTCGCTGTGCTAGGTCTGGAATTGAGGGATTGCAGCTCGAGCGGGTCAAGGTGAAGCAGCGTATCGACTTGCCTGGGGATGACGAGAATTACCAAAATATTCCCGTGCAACGACCAGCTCTGACGTTTCATGTTGTTCTTTTGAAGTTTGCGTGTGCATGTGTAGACCACCATATCTTCTTCGCTAGGTACTTTGCTGCAGATGTGGTGCAAGTACTGGGTGCGCTATTCCGCAATGAGGGGGGACTCGAGGGTGCGTCTGTCCTCCATGCGCGGCGCGCTTTACGATTGACCATGATGTTGCAGCTACATCCGTCAAGTTTGGAAAGATCAGGAAGGAGATCTCGGCCCACAGGTGCATCGTTGCTTTGGTTTTCTGGCTTAATGTCTGGCCAGTCCATGCTGGGGCGACGAAGGAGCGGCGACGTAAGGCGTAGTCTTTGAGTGAACGAGCGAGGCAGTACGTGGTCATTCCTCTTTGTCGTGTAGCCATTTGTCCACCCAAGCTCTCGACTGGTCCAATGAACCAGAACACTTCATTTTCCGCCCACCATGCCCTGTAATTGTCAGGGTCGGCGATGAACCTCATTAGTTCGCCCCAGAAGGGTCCCACACGCCCGTCGCGACTTTTCCTCGGAAACGCAAGCCCCTCATCCCCGATCGAAGCATTTCGTGCCATCGCCGGAATTCTATGCAGTCTGCTAACTTCGATACTATGCACAAAAGCTACTACATGACCCTGTACGATGTGCCGGCACCCTTCCCTCCCGGCGCCATCCCGAACCTAACATAGAGAGCAAGGCAGTGGCTTGCAAAGTGGCGGCAGTGAGACTGGGGGAGAAGCCTCATCAGCAAGATGAATAGTAAGGGCCTCAATGGTCTTAGCAACGCCGAAACACGCCACGTCGAACTGCTTCACCAGTTGCCCTTGGGTCCAGTCCCATGTCTCCGCGGGTTCCCCCATCTCGTTCCCATATTCATGACGGCAGCTGCCCCGCACACAAGCCGCGGGTGTTGTATACCGTACTGCCGGGGACCTACCTTCTGTGGAGCGCGATCCACTTCATCCACATGTGCCAATCTAGGCTGTCCCGTTGTAGGCCCATGGTGAAATGCTGATACAGCCCTTCGCTCTATGACTCAGAGTGTCCGGGTTCAATATTACTGTTTTCATAACAGTCACCGATTTTGACAGCATTGGGGATACAGACGGGGTTGAATGGGCATCTCGGTGATCATGCCAAATTTCTTTCCACTGTGGGCATTTTACAATGTAATCCAATTCAGTTGCAAAATTCTGACCAATCAGATTTCGTGAAATAGCCGACTGAATTGGATTACATTGTGAAATGCCCACAGTGAATTCCTACCAAAATAATCATGGTAATTAATAAATGAATTTATATATCCTACTTATCGGTTTTGGGATTATTTGTGAAAAAAAATTGACGTTCGGTGCATGACTACCTCAGTCTATTCGGGATGGAAAAAATATTCATATTAAATGTATATATTACAGTACAGTGCGGGGGCCCGGTTTCAAGGGGCTTGCAGTCTTCATCCCTCTTGGTTGGGCGAAAACGAGGGAGAGCTACCGAAAATGTAAATGCACGCGAAAATGACTCGCTTTCGCAACAGGAGACAGTAAAGCAGAACTCGGAAGAGAGGGATGTGGGCAACATTGTGTCGAATTGAATTCACGAATGTGAGGTTGCTTTGTCAACGATCCCACACCCCAGCAGAGCGTACTTGTTCTAAACGCAGCTGGTGGCTTTCCCTACACCTTTGGTTTGATGCGCTATCCCTTCGATTCACGGCGTTTTCTTTGTTCTCTAAGAGTCTAAGTGACCGCCCACAGTCATATGTTCACGTGTGCATAAGTAGATACATAAGAGTAGACAGCCTCCCTGAATGCATCTTAGAACGTTGCCATTACTAGGCTTGAGCTTGAGGTCCGCATTAACGTGAGCGCGATTGACACGCAGCCAGGACTGACTTAGATAGATGAAGACATGCCGTTTTCATTGTGTCCCTAGGGCTCTTTGGAGGGAACACAAAATCGTCAGAAGCAACACCTCGACAGCGTGTCCTTCCCAAAGCTCCACCTCCAGCTCGATGAGCGAAGCGTCACGCTGGCGCTCAACGGTATCGCAAAGGAAGTGTAACAGTGTTGCGGAACCTCTTGAGCGACCAGATACTGATTCCAGTGATCTTGCTAAGTCATGCAGCCCCCACAAGGACATCGATAAAGCTAACTCCTTCATGTCATTAAAGTACCGGTGGACCATTGTTGAAGGTTTTGGGGGGACGATGGATGGGCTGGGACACTGACTCGGTAGTTGCGAAAGCCGAACTAGCAACGCAGATAACTATTCAATAACCCTATTTTTTCCAAGACACCTATTCGATAACCCCAATTATGTATGATAGCCTAATTTCTTGAGAATTTCCAACTTGAACTATGAACGTCATGAACCCCGCTCTTGAGTTTGGATTGGATGTCCGGCTGCCTGCTACAAAATGGATCAGCAACTATTATGAAACCAACAATAACGTTCACCGTCTAACGCTGGCAGCTGATGTTCCTCGTTCCCCGCGTTCCCCGTATTTCCCGCGTCCCCCGTGTTCTCCACGTTCTCTACCACACCTTTCCCCAAACAGCGCTGGGTTGCGCCCGGCAGTATGGCCAAATTGTCTTCTATATTCCGTCAACCGGAAATTATCGTCTAGTTACATACGTTCACCTCACATGCATTAAAAATGGCGCTCCGCGGGTGTGGGTGCTTAAATCATATTTAACTGAGTCAAGGAGATCAACGAAGGCCATCAATGTCTACTCCCACTGTGATCAACGAGGAATACGATATCGTCATCGCAGGCGGTGAGTCGTCTTCAACTTCCTACTCTTCCCACTTGCCACCCTTCTACTACTAACTGACTATGACAGGCGGCACGGCGGCATGCGTCATTGCCGGCCGTCTTGCTGCTGCTGACGCGAACCTACGCGTCCTCTTACTTGAGGCCGGTCCCACCACATACAATGACCCCGCTCACACGCAGCCCCTGAGCTTCTTGAGCCACCTCGCACCTGGCTCACGCACTGTGCGTGCGCACGTTTCCCAGCCGAGCGCCGCACTTGGCGGCCGCACCACAATCGTGCCGAGTGGGCAGTGTCTTGGCGGTGGAGGCAGCGTCAATTGTGGGTCTCTTCTCTCTTGCGCACCAAGCTTCGGTCGTCTGATTGGTCTCAACCCACACCCGGGTGATCTACTTTATTTTCTCTGATAGTCATGATGTACACACGCCCTTCTGCCTCTGATTATGACGACTGGGAGACGGTTTACCAGAACCCCGGATGGGGCTCTAAGGACCTCGTCCCGCTCCTGAGAAAGGTGTGTTAAGTAGGGTGGTAGTGACTCATTGGGTCTGAAATTGCAGAACCGTAGATAGAGACGTACCAGGTTCCTGGTGGGGGACCTACTCACGGAACAGACGGTCCGCTCGGCGTCTCGCCAGGTGGGTTTTTCTCGGACCTCGCCGAGCAGTTCCTTCAGGTCGCGCGGAAACTCGATCCGGACCGTGCGCAGAAGCCGGATGACGCGGACACGAATGATTTGGAAACGATTAATGTGTACACGGTATGCGTCTCGCGCTCGATTGTACGGCTGAGTAATTCACTGGCGGCAGAGGTGGCCCAAGTGAGTGCATACTCCCCAGCGTGCACTCTCCTGGAATTGACGTTTGTATTTCTTGGGAACAGATGGATTAATTCTGAGACTGGCACTCGCTCGGATGTGCCGCACAACGTGATCTACCCGCTCAAGGATACGCGACCCAACCTGCACTTCTTGACAGGCGTACATGTGAAACATGTCACGTTCGATGAGTGCGTTTCTCTCACCTCTCTGAAATGCTTGTATTAACGTATGCAGTGAGAATCGTGCGACCGGCGTCGCATATGCTCTAAACCCACTGTTTCACCCGGATGGCCCGAAGGATACGCGTACTGTACGAGGGACGAAGTTGGTCCTCGTTTCAGCGGGGTCGTTTGGTTCTCCTGGCATTCTGGAGCGTTCAGGCATCGGCGCCAAAGGCGTGCTTGAGCGGGTCGGGGTAAAGCAGCGCATTGACTTGCCTGGGGTTGGCGAGAATTACCAAGGTTCCCATGCAGCGGTTGTTTCTGACGTTTAGTTTCTGATGTTTGGGTGCGCATGTACAGACCACAATGTCCTATTCCTGGAGTTCTTTGCTGCAGATGAAGCACAAACGATGGATGCGATATTCCGCAACGAGGAAGGCGCACTTGATAGTATGTCTATATTTCCTCATTTAGAAGCGTATCTGCCTGTGGTCTACGATTAACCATGATACCGTAGTTATGGCCGCCGAGCTCGGAAAAACTAAGAAGGAGATCTCGATGCACAAGTGCGTCATCCCTTGTTTTTTGGCTTCCTGCTGACCTGATATCTATATCACTAGCTCAATCGACGCGGGGATCAAGTGGCGCCCAAAGCCATCCGAGGTGGCCGAGCTCGGCCCTGAGTTTCAGAAATATTGGGATTTATACTTTGCCAATGCACCAGACAAGCCCGTCCTGTGGGTGGGCATAGGCTCGGCGTTCGTACACCGACTAGTTCGATTGGTCAGAACACTCATTATCACCGTCGTCCAGGTTCATGGGGAATCCTGCATTGGTCCCTCGCCGAAAATACTTCACATTGGGTACATTCACCGTGAGCTCATCCCAATTCGTAGCCACATGCAACACACCCTGATTCCCGCACGCGAAGGAACACCCAGTCGCACGCGGACACGTACACATCACCCACGCCGACGATGTCTCTGCGCCTGCAGACTTTGTCCCCGGTTACCTCGAGTCGTCTGTCACTTTTACTCGCCTCCCCTATTCAGCGCTCTCATGCATTCTTTTTTGTTTTCCAGGAAGGCGGACGTACAGCCCTTGACAGTGGGGGTACAAGTTCATGCGGGAGATCGCAGCGCCGCATGCCGCACTTCCGTGGTGAGCCGCCCGCGCTGCACCCCGCCTTCGCTCCAGGTGGGCCCGCGGCCGTCATGGCCGCACGCCTGAGGGACCCGTCTCGTTCGATGCGCCGCGCCTCGTGTATTCGGAAGAGGACGAGCGTGCCCTTGAGGCGTTCGTGCGCGCGATTGGTGCGTAGTTTCTTCGCATCCCAGTCCTGTTAAACCTTAAACCTTATTCTTTTCTTGTGCGGGGAATAGTGGCCACGACCTGGCACTCGGTCAGTTCCTCCCTCCTCTACAGGGCGTACATCATCATTGATAGAAAATGAATTTCCCTTGTACTTTGCATCGACATTAGCTCGGCACCTGCGCGATGAAGCCACGAGAGCAGGGTGGCGTCGTCGATGCGAAGCTGAACGTGTACGGCGTGCGCGGGCTCAAAGTTGCCGACCTGTCCGTCCCGCCGGCCTAATGTTAGCGCAAATACGTACGGGACCGCGCTGGTCATCGGGGAGAAGGCCTGCCGTGATTATCGCAGAGGAGCTCGGCATCAAGGGCATCTTCTAGCGGGCCGGTGTCGCAATCCGAAATGTACTCTCACCGTTTATGAACGATTTCTGACTGGGGTGCCTCAGTCGACGGCAAACATAGACTTGTACATTTCTATACATTGGTCGCTTAGTTGTTACCATTTTTTTGACCTCCTCTCAGAGACCGACTTCACATGTTGACGCCACTCACACTTCTGGAGTTCAAGGACGGACAGGTGCCCTCAAAAGGAGTACGCTATCTCGATGGCTTTGATGCAAATTGTCAGCCCTTTGATCGTGTGGGGCGCAGCACATGACACTTGTACGAAAGCATGGATTGCACAACACCTTAGAGGGATGCTACTTCACATTGTTCGGGTCGGTGTCAATGCATGAGGCATCTCTGAACCAAGCACCGAAAAGATGACGTGATACCAGCAGCATGTGTTTGCTTTACAGGCATGATCCTGTACATAGATGGTGCCCCATGGGTGCATGAACAGTATTTAATACACTAGGGACATCTATGGGGGCTTCCAAATGTCTAGTCCCACCGTGATCAAGGAAGAATACGATATCGTCATCGCAGGCGGTGAGACGTCCTTACCCTCCAACCCTTCCCACCCGCCCCCCTCCCACTAACAGCGTGGATGTCTGTCTGATTGTGAACAGGCGGCACGGCGGCGTGCGTTGTTGCCGGTCGTCTCGCTGCCGCCGATGCGAGCCTGCGTGTCCTCTTACTCGAGGCAGGCCCCACGACGTACAACGACCCTGCACACACTCAATCCCTGAGGTGCTTGAGCCACATCGCACCTGGCTCGCGCACCGTGCGTGCGCACGTTTCCCAGCCGAGCGCGGCACTTGGCGGCCGCACTACTACCGTGGCGTGTGGACAGTGTCTCGGTGGCGGGGGCAGCGTCAACTGTGCGTCTCGTTCCTATGCTCATTCGTGTACAAGCTTTGGATCGTCTGATTTATCTTGACCCACGTGGGTCCAACTATTTTAATCTCTGGCAGTCATGGCGTACGTGCGCCCGTCTGCCTCTGACTATGATGACTGGGAGACCGTGTACAAGAACCCTGGGTGGGGCTCAAAGGACCTCATCCCTTTCCTGAAAAAGGTGTGTAAGGGTTCTAAGAGAGTTAGTGCTGCGCTGGGATAATACTTGAGAAATTGTAGATCGAGACGTATCGAGTTCCTGGTGGTGGGGCGACACACGGCACAGACGGTCCACTCGCGGTCTCACTGAGTGGGTTCTTCACGGACCTCGCTGAGCAGTTCCTTCAAGTTGCGCGCACACTTCGACCCCGATCGTGCGCAGAAGCCAGACGACGCGGACCTGAATGATTTAGAAACGATCAACGTGTACGCGGTGAGGGCCTTTTAATTTACTGTGCAGCTTGGTCGGTGGCTAAATAGCGCACTTGCGGTAGAGGTGGCCCAAGTGCGTACACGACACCGAGCACTGTTATGTGCCTCCCCAGCTCAGAGAGCACTGACGTCCTTCTTCTCGGGAGCAGATGGATTAACTCCTGAGACGGGCACCCGCTCGGATGTGCCACACAACATGATATACCCACTCAAGGATACCCGGCCGAACCTACACTTCTTGACGGGAGTACACGTAAAGCACATCACGTTCGACGAGTGCGTTCTGACTTTTTACATGTTTCTCTTGCTCCTCTGAGTATATATAACGTATGCAGTGAGAATCGCGCGACAGGCGTCGCATATGCTTTCAACCCGCTGTTTCACCCGGATGGCCCGGGAGACACGCGCACTGTGCGAGCGACGAAGCTGGTCCTCGTCTCAGCGGGTGCATTTGGTTCTCCTGGTATTCTGGAGCGTTCAGGAATCGGCGCCAAGGACGTGCTTGAGCGTGTCGGGGTGAAGCAGCGCGTCGACTTGCCTGGGGTTGGCGAAAATTACCAAGGTTTTCCCTTGCAATAGTCATTCCAGACGTTCAGTTTCTGACGTTCAGGTATGCATGCGCAGACCACAATAACTTCGACCACAAGTACTTTGCTGCAGACGAGGCACAGTCCTTGGATGCGATACTCCGCAATGTGGAAGGAGGAATCGATGGTGTGCCCTCTTCCTCCTGCTTTGAGAGGCCTATCTGCCCGTGCTTTACGGCTGAGTATGATATTGCAGCTGCGGCCGCCGAATTTGGAACGACCAAGAAGGAAATCTCAATGCAAAGGTGCGCCAACACTTGTCTTCTGATTCCTCGGGACACAATCCCCATCCGATTAGCGCACTCGACGCGGGGATCAAGTGGCGCCCAACGCCGTCCGAGGTGACGGAGCTTGGCCCTGAGTTCCAGGAGTATTGGAACTCCCACTTTGCCAATGCGCCAGACAAACCCGTCCTGAGGATCGGAATGTTCTCGGGGTTCGTACTCCGATAATTGGGTCAAAATTGGGCTGTCAAGACGCTCATTTCCTTTGTCGTCCAGACTTTTCGAGAATCTTACAGCAGTACCCCTGCGCAAATACTTCACCTTGGCTATATACACTGTGAGCCTAAATAACCCCCCGCCTCCGGTTGTTGCATGCATAACGCCCCTGATACCTCAACGCACAGGAATACCCCCTCGCGCGCGGACACGTGCACATCACGCACGCCGACGACGTTTCTGCGCCCGTAGACTTTGTCCCCGGCTTCTTCGAGCTGTCCGTCTCCCTCCCCTCCCCGCTCCCCCATCCAATGATATCCAACCCTCACACTACCTTATTTTGTTTACCAGGAAGGCGGACGTGCAGCCCCTGACGTGGGGGTACAAGTTTGCCCGCGAGATCGCGCGTCGCATGCCGCACTTCCGTGGTGAGCCGCCTGAGCTGCACCCCCCGTTCGCTCCGGGCAGGTCCTGCAGTCCATCATCCCGCATGCCAAGGGCCCCGTCCCATTCGATGCGCCCCGCATCGTATATTCGGAGGAGGACGACCGTGTGCTAGAGGCATTCGCTCGCGCGAATGGTGCGTAGACCCTACTACTTCACCACTCGCATTACTTGTATTCATTTTTGTTGCTGGGGAAGTTGGCACCTCCTATCACTCGGTGAGTCCCCCCTCTCCCTAAAGGAGTGCGGGGCGTTGTTGACGACGTGCATTTTATGTGTGCCTTTTGCCCTTGCGGATTAGCTCGGCACCTGCGCGATGAAGCCGCGAGAGCAGGGCGGTGTTATTGATGCGAAGCTCAACGTGTACGGTGTGCGCGGGCTTAAAGTTGCCGACCTGTCCATCCCGCCGAGTAATGTCAGCGCGAACACGTACGGGACCGCACTCGTCATTGGAGAGAAGGCCGCCGCGATCATCGCGGAGGAGCTCGGCATCAAAGGTGTCGTCTAGCCGGCGGCATCAATCTCGAGGAATTAAGTCGGCCAGTAATATTCTCACCTTGTACTACATAGTCTCGGAAGTCTAATCGTAGTCCTGAATAGTCGGTAGCAATCGTGTCCTTGTACCGCGGAATGCCAGAACTTGAAATCGTGCTTCTGTGCCACACAGTGTCTGATTGTATTCGTCTGACAAGTGATTCTGAGACTGATGGTCCCCCTGCTAGCCTAGTTACTAACCCATCCCCCCACAACATAGTCACCACAAACCCGAAAACCCTGTGATTGTGACGTGCGATTTTTTTCGTCCCAGGGGGAAGGTGCAGACAGGAAAGGTGTGAAGTGTGAGTGCAGGAGAGTAGGGATCCGGGCGAGGCGAAGTGTGACCGGTAGTCGTCGATAGACATTAGACGGGAATCGACTTCTGGTACGAAACAGACATAGTGCGGATAGCGGCGATACGACGAGATGTAGCACTTCGAAGTGAGAAATACGAGAACGGGGTTATATACATAGTAGACAGACCACAAGACACATGCGAGACAATACACGGGCGGATAACAATGGTACATGTACAGACCACAATGTCATTGGCTTTAAGTGCTTTGCTGCAGATGAGGCGCAATCGTTGGATGGCATATTCTGCAACGAGGAAGGAGCGATCGACGGTGTGGCTCAGGCTGTTGATCCCTCTACTTCCTCCCACTTTGCAGAGGCATATCTGCGCGTGGTTTTACGACTGACCAAGATACTGCAGCTGCGGCCGCCGAATTTGGAAAGACTAAGAATGAGATCTCAATGCAAAAGTGCGTCAACACTTGGCCTCTCATACCTTGGAGTCCAATGTCCATCCGGCTAGCCCACTCGACGCAGGGATCAAGTGGCGCCCGAAGCTGTCCGAGGTGGCAGAACTCGGCCCTGAGTTCCACTGGCAGGAGTATTGGGACTCCTACTTTGCTGATGCCCCAGACAAGCCCGTCCTGAGGATTGGAATGTTCTCGGCGTTCGTGGTGCTCCTGCAGTTGGTCTGTCAAGACGTTCATCACCTTTGTCGTCCAGGCTTTTCGGGAATCCTACAACAGCACCCCCGCGCAAATACTTCACATTGGCCACATACACCGTGAGCGTACATGACCCCCCACAGCCACACGCGCAACACTCCGGATAACCCGCACATGCAGGAATACATACCCCCTCACGCGCGGACGCGTGCACATCACGCACGCCGACGATGTTTCTGCTCCTGTAGACTTTGTCCCCCGGCTTCTTCGAGTTGTCCGTCCCCTTCTCCCCCATCCAGCCCCGGCCTCACATTATATTGTTTTTCTTCCTACGAAGGCGGATGTACAGCCCCTGACGTGGGGGGTACAAGTTCGCGCGTGAGTTCGCGCGCCACATGCCGCACTTCCGTGGCGAGCCGCCCCATGCTGCACTTCGCATTCGCTCTGGGGTGGTCCCGCGTCGGTCATTGCGCACGCCGAGGGTCCCGTCCCATTCGACGCGCCACGCATTGTATATCCGGAGGGGGGGACGAGCGCGCGCTAGAGACGTTCGCTCGCGCGAATGGTGCGTGGGGACTCTTCTATTCTCTGGGGTCCTCCTCACACTCTGCGTAACTCGGTCTCTCTCGTATTCATTTTCATTTTATTTTTCGGGGAGGGGGGGGGAGCCCCTTTCTCTCCTCTACAAATTAGGGGGGGGGCATCGTTGACAATGTGCATTTTATGTTATACCCTTGCGTTTGCATTTGCGCATTAGTTCGGCACGTGCGCGATGAAGCCGCGAGAGCGGGGCAGCGTCGTCAATTCTAGGCTCTCAACGTGTACGGCGTGCGTCAGCTCAAAGCTGCCGACCTGTCCATTCCATTCCGCCGGCCAATGTTAGCGTGAATACGTACGGGACTGCGCTCGTCATTGGGGAGAAGGCCGCAGCGATCATTGTAGAGGAGCTCGGCATCAAGAGCGTCGTTTAGGCGGTAAGTGCGGTCATCCCCACTATGGACTGGTGTCCCGTTCATGGGACTGATAACCTTGTTGTGTTAGGGTGAAAATGAGGAAGATAAATTCGCTTGTCAGATAGCTCTCGCGTTTTTTGTACAGATGGCCTCGATCGGAACTGAACAGTGCTTTTCGTCTCGCGCAGTGGTATTAGGTTGGGCATGGGAGCATAATAATAATAAAAGGCAAGAACCACGACTCGTAAGTTTAAAAAAAAAAAAAACATAAGCGCAAGGAGGGCGGGAGATCTATCCAATATGATGAAGTTGAAATTACATGTGAAGAGAAAGACGGAGAAAAAAAAAAAGAAACATTGTGTGTGCATGCATGATGTGTTTGTTGCTTGTTGAGTGTTGTCGTCGTCCATGTACTATCGACCCAAATATTCTTAGCGCCGCGTTCCTCGTCAGCTTTCTTCACTTCCACTTCTACTTCCATTTTTTCCATTTCCGTTTCCTCAGTCAGTTTTCCTATTCGGCAGGCGCAGGCGACGACAACCCAAGCCGCGGGTCCAAAGACACCGGAGACGGCGCACTGACCGCCATAGGCACAGCGCCGCCCTCTACGCCGAGCGGCTCAGGCGACTCTGTGCGTAGTAGCGTCACGTGTGGTCGAGGCAGCAGCGACTCTGGCGGACGCACACCGCCGCGGCGCAGGCGAGGCGCTGTGCGCGGGCTGCTGCGCGCATCTGTGGGTGGCGGCGGCGGGAGCTGAAGGAGTGCGCTGCTGGGCAGCCAGGAGAGGAACGTGCGCTGGTCACGCGGGGCGTCGGTGTGCGCTGGTGTGGGGGCGGGGGCAGGTACAGGTACGGGCGCTGGGCTCGACCGCGTGCTCGGCATCGGGCCTGCGCCCGTAGCTGTACCCGTGCCCGCCACCAGGCCCGTCCCTGTGCTGGGGGTCGAGGTCGCGCTCGTACCGGAGCTTGTGCTCTCCGGGAGCGGGCTCCAGGGCAGCTCGGGGCGGCGGGACGGGAAGAACCGGCGCGGCGGCATGCCTATGGCGCTTAAAGGTGGGAACGTCAATGCGGACGTCGCCGTTGCAGAGTCGTCCGCCTCGGGGTCGCCGGCGGTCGCACTGTGATTGCCTTCGCGCCCAGACGAGCGTCGCCGCGACGTGAAATCGGTGAAATCGACGGTCCGAGAGCGGGCCGGGACACGCCGGATGGATGGCTGGCGCGTGAGGGGCGGCGCTGACAGCACTGCCGCCGCTGTTGCTGGGGGTGGAGGGCCCCAAGCATCGGGGGAGGCGTCGCGCAGAGTGCCCCAGCTTTCGCGGCGTGTAGAGCGCAACACGTGACGGAGGTGGGGTGGAGGTGGGGAGAAGTGCGGCTCGACATTTGCTGAGGCGTAGAGTTCAGGGCCAGTCGCGAAGAAGAGACCAGGGGACGAATGGAGAGGAGAAAATACGCACACAGGCCAGTCGGATTTGTGTACGCGTCGTATAGGTCGTAGTTTATGCGGGCACCCTCGACGGCACTCTCTAAGCTATCATTGTCGTCATCGAGCTCCATCTCTTCGGGCGGGACGACGAGGTAGTCGGTGAGATTTAGTGAACGGCGGGAAGCGAGACCGCGCACGCCACGATCGCGGTAGACGCGCTGTGGTGCGGCAAGGGTGCGCAGGCCCTTCGCAGTTCGGTCGGATATGAGCCGACGGTCGGCAGCCACTTGTCGGTGACGACGCTCGGCCATTTCCTGCAATGAGGGCTCGGCCTTCGATGAAAGGAATGCAAAGCGGAAGCATATGAGACGCACCCTAACAAGTAGCTCCGTCAACGTAGTAGTAAATGAGTCCCCCGGATCAAGGTCTTCGACGAAAGCTTCATACGATATTGATGGCTCGGACTTCTCGAGTCTGGATCGTTTCACGGCACCCGAGCTATATATTTTGAGGGCCCAAAAGGACAAGGAATGACGTGGTCAGCACTGCTGAACACAAAGTGGGGCAAGCCACCGCAAAATGGCAAGCGTACACCAGACTTTTGATCTTAGCGCCAAGCACGTCGTCGTAGTATTCTGAAGTCCTGCGCCGGTGTCAGGTGGAAAATTATGTGCGCAGGGAAGACCCCACACACCATTTACCCATTTCCGAAAGGTGTCAAGGGCTGTAGTCGAGAGGACGGACGGGTTCGACGAGGGAATTGGTGAGACTTGTGGGTGGAAACGCTCGGTCCTTCGGGGATTATTTGGACGTGTTTACTCCTATCTGGGAACAAAAATGTGGCGCTCATCAGAGACTCGGGCGCTGTTGGGCTCGATGGTGGCATCGCGCAGAATACGCGCACTCTGGCTATTTCGCGAGGGAGGTCTCATAGTTGGGGCGGGAATGTAAGGAAATCCCGGTAAGTGACATTGCCCCTTACGGCAAGGGCGATGGGGAAACTGCTGCGCTCCAACCGAATCTTGAGAAATCGGTAGTAGCGGGCCAGTCGTATTCACCAGAATTGTCATAAAGGCCCTCGATTCTCCCTTCAAACGTAGAATCTGGGTCTCAGCTGTGGCGCTCGGTTGATTTGTGTATGTGCAGCTTTCGCAATGTAGGGACGAGGAGTGTTTACCTTGACCCTGGAACAACCTGACTACTGAACGAGATCTGCACCGGTTCTTGCTCACGCTTAGACAGGACCCCTGGAAGAAGGCATTACGAAACGAAGAAATGAATGTTGGATCGCAAGCCATCCCCTTTCGATCCGACTTCCTGACATGGCGATAACTGATCAACCCACCCGTCGAGTCGACCAGTTAGTAGCCAAAAACGAAACTCGGGGTTAGTCATCGTGCGTCATTCATTGCCGTGCCGTACGAACGACACGCCGCGACTCACGGCGGGCGGCGCACGCGCAGATGTTTTCTCCAGAAAGGAACTCCGGAAGTAGGCAAGTCCCGATTCTTGACTCGCGCACCTCCCAAGGCGGGATGGGGAAAAGCCGTCCCCGAACATCTCGGTCATAGCGGCGCGCGCTCGACCCGCAGATCTGTCTATGCGGTTTATCCGCTCTGTGCGTGGCGTGATCGTGATGAGCTTCTTCGAAGACCCGCCCTGCCAATTTGGTCTATCTCAGCGATTTGCCCCCCCCCCCCCACTCGAGACATATTGTTCCGCGGAGGCCGCAAAGATCACTGCACAGGAACCCAGCCTGCTAACTGGCTCCACGGTCCCCCTGCGCGTCTATACAGCAGCTCCAATACTGACGACCGTGCTAGACTGGTGTCCCTCCTGACCTACTCTTTGATCTTCTCCCTCTTGCTTGGCACCGATATCGATCATGTCGGTTCGAGATCGCGATTTTCTGGAAAAAGCATTTCATATAAATGAAAACTGCAAAAGTCACTTTGGACAATCCCAGATGTTACCCTAGATTGTCCTGGATCAAGGGACCGCTGATTATGTGGCTCTCAAATATTTTTTTCCACGCCTGAAGATCTGAAGAACAATGATTTTATTCCATACACAAGGATCATAACTCTGCTGTCATTCAGTTTGCGGTGTGTGGGGTGTCGCATACTATGAGGTTATGGAATGAGTACGTCTGGTGATGACATGGTCATGGGCGTGGTCATAGATGAAGAAAGATACGGATATGGATCCTTTTCGTTCGCTATACACGTTGAGCAGCGAGATCTAAAAAGATAATGGGGAAAGATGGGAACAAAAAAAACCCGCTATGACAGAATAGTACGTAGTATGCGCGGTGCATGTGACGGATACAGGCTACGAACCTGTCGGAGCCAAGGGACCTGATAGAAGTACAAAAAAAATTTGACCACAAATACGTCAGTAGAAAAAAAAAAAATTAAAAGCGTTTTGAAGCACGTTCATTTGTTCGTTCGTTCTTTCGTTCGTTCTTTTTGTTTTTTTGGCCCGGCAGCGGTGGTAATTTACATGCCTCCCTCGGCGCGGAACCGTTCGCGCACGCGCATGAGCGAGTTGCCAAGTTCGTTCCGACCGCTGCCGGCACCGTCGCCCCAAAACGCGTCGCCTGACTCGACGTAGATAAGTTCGGCGGGGTACGTTCCGAGGAGAAGCGCGCGCAGGTCGCCATGCTGGCGGAACTTTCGGTACAGCACCTCGTCCATCTATCCGTTCCGTCCCATCAGAAACCGCTTGGCACAGAAGAAATTTTTTTAAAAAAAAAGACGAACCGTGGCGAGCGCAATGCTACCCCAGTCGCGCCGAGTGTGCTCTGAGAACGACGTGCTGATCGCAGTGACGTCCTCGACGCGCTCACAGAGCCTGATCTCCTCTGCGAGGTCCGGGCGACGCTCGAGGAACTTGAGCGCCTCGAACAGGTGCAGCGCCGTCGGATATAAGTCGTCCTCGTACATCACCGTGTGTGGCGAGTGGTACAGCAACCCCGAGTACTCCCCGTACCCGTTGAACCGCACCGGCTGCACGCCACCGGGTGACGGCATGCCCATGCCCACCTGCATCTGCATCTGCATGCCCGCCCCCGGCGCCGGCATCGACATGGCCCCCATGGCGGGGCTCGCCCCAATCGAGACATGCATCGTCTGCCCCGAACCCATAACGGGGCCACCCGGGGCGAGACCAGGAGGAACGACTGCGGGCGTGAGCCCCGCGCCGCCGCCGACGAACGGCGTCGAGCCCGCCGGCGCGGGACTCGGCATCGGCATCGGGTTCGGCGATCCCGGGCCCATGCCGGGCGGGATCACCGGCGGCTGCTGTTGCTGTTGCTGTTGCTGCTGGTCGGGTTCCGGCATGCGCATCTGCATCTGTGCGCTCCCGGGAATCACGGGCGGAAGCACGGGCGTCGTCGTCGGGTGCCCGGGGGTGGGCATAGATCCGGGCGGGGGCTGCGTGTCGGCTATGGGCATGTGCATCGCACCCATGCCGGGCGGGATGAACGGCTGCGCGGCGGCGGCGAGCGACGGCACGGCGTAACGGGGGTCGCGCCTGCGACGGAAGAACCCACCGCTGCGCTCTTTCCGCGACGGTTGCGGCGGCGGCGCGGGGTGTGGCTGTGGCATGGGCACCTGCGGAGGCGGCGCGGCGTTGTTCGCGGTGCCCCAGGCGGAGTAGTGCGCGCTTGGGAGCTGGGAGAGTAAGGGGCGGAATGGCGTCGATGCGAGGACGTCTTTGGGCGGACGCGGGAGCGGGTTGCGTGCGCTGCCGGAGCGGTGGTGGCGTTGGTCGCGCTGGGAGGCACCGCGAGGTCGGCGATACTCTGCAGAGTCGTACGAGGAGGGGCTCCCGTAGGACGACGACACTGTCTCCGATACGGTCGACTCTGACGGGCTCGGGCTGCGCCGACGGCTGCGGTGGTGGGTGCGGTGTCGCTGGGACCGGTGGGTGCGGCGCGGGAAGAAGGAAGCCATGGCGCTGCGTAAGTCTGGGTGGGCAGAGTAGTCCATCGCGGCAGGATATGCCATCGGCATCATCTGTTGCGGGATGACTGGGGCAGTGGTTGTACCAGCTGTGGGTGCTGCCTGGGGATCACCAGCGGCTTGGATCCCCATCGGGACTCCAACGGGGATGCCTACTTGTGCGGCGAACCCATTGGTAGGTGCTACAGGGATGGCACTGTGAATTTGGGGGATCCCATGCTGTACAAGATTATGTCCAGGCTGGGCAACTGTGTGGAAGACGTGTATTGGCTCTCGTTCGACGACAGCACTGATGAATTGACACACCTGTGAATGCATTTGGATATTGAAGGATCATAGGTGTTGTATAGAGATACTCTCTGAGCGCCTGTTCCCTTTTCTTCATCTTGTTCCGTTTGAAAGGGTTCCATGATGACGATTTCGTGAACTGAGTGTACCCAGGGTAGTTTGGGGGCATAAAGCCCGGTGGTATTGGTAAATGATCATTTCTAGATGAGGAGTTGCCCATAGAATAGGCTGTTCAAAGGCGTGGAGCAAAGCAGCACGACGAACGCGTGTTGTTGTCCGCGGCGTCGAGTCCGGGTCATGCGCGCTCAATTCGTCCAATGTTGAAAACTTTACCCCGGTCCGGTACATCCGTTCAACTAAATTTCAAATACCACACCCCACAACAAAGATTACCGACGACGACGGGGTGGTGACCGCGAACGAGACCGGGACGGCGACCGTCTCTGAGCCCCACGTTCTCGGTCACCCCACGGCGCGCGCGGAGGCGGAGACTCTCTTCTGGGTAGCGGTGGACGCCTATCCCTATCCCTATCCCTGTCTCTGTCCCTGTCGTCCCTGAACCGTCCCCCATCCCGCTCTCCACGAGCGCTACCCCCACGCTCTCCACGGCCACGTGCAGGCTGTGGTGGAGCATCAGACCCCCCACGCCAGTGACCCCCTCCGCGTCCCGTGCCAGGTGCCGAGGCGCCCGGCCCCGACGAACCAAGCGCACCACGCCCGACGCCGCCAACACCAGCGTTTTTCCACCCATTTGTGGGAGCAGGGCCCTTCTGCAGCGAGGGAGAGGTGGCGGTCGCCTCGCCGGGGAAGCCCGCCTGCACGTTCTTCGGGAGCACCACGGCGACGCAGAGATAGTCGCCTGGCACGAAGCGCAGCTCGTCGAGCGTGCGCGCATCCTTCTGCCGCGCCAAGGTGCTGCTCTGCAGGGGGTCTGCGCTTTCGCTCTTGCTGTCGTCGTTGACATCGGCGGCGTCGGCGAGCGGGAGCTGCTCGACAGTGCCGAGGTCGCCGAGAGTGTCGCGCGAGTACACGACGCCCAGTTCCTTCTGTGCAAACTGTCCACGATTGCCCGCGTCGGCATAGATCGTGCGGAAGGAGTAGCGGGCCAGAGGGTGGCGGTACTCGAGTGTGTTGGGTGCAGAATTACGAATCGTCGTGAGGAGTTCATAGAGCGTCGCGTCTTTCCTTTTTTTCCGGGGTTGTCAACGCGTGTCAGAAATGAAGAAAAAGAAAGGAAAAAGAAACATACCAAGTGAATATCTGAAGCTCGTCTGCTATCGGTAGGGGCCCATCTTCAAATTGGGATATTCTATGGAACGAGCCAGTTTTGACAAAGGCCCGTATGAGAAAAGGTGCTGTCTTTTTTTGGTCGGTCAGGTGAGAGTGATTCCAGCTAAAGATGAATCGAGCGTACCTTCTCGCGGTCAACAATAGGTTGACCTGAGGGTGTTTTGTCCTCCATTGCGTGTATGGGGATGTTCAGGTCCAAGTCCTAGGCTAAGGCGCGTAGCGCAACTCGTGGCAACAAATACAACCAAATAATTTCTGACCTTTCTTTCACACGCAATGACACCATCTTTATTGCCCATGCGAGTGCGAATGCGAGGGGCCTCAAATTACACGTTAATAACGGGCCAAGCTACTCATCGAGAAAGATCCGTCTTTGTCAAGTTCTTTTTTTTTTTTTTTCACCTTCACACGACTCGTGCGAGTCTCCGTTGAGAACAACGCTGCATAATGTGAAATCACTCACTTTTTTGTCACAAGGACCCAGGACTGACGCGCATGGTGCACAAGTAAGATTCACGCGACGCCTTATTGCCAGTCCGCCCCCTTGCCCGCCCCTAAATTCGCGGCAAACATGAACTCCGGACGTCTTTTCTTCGGATCTTAACTGTCTATGAAAGGACCCCTATCACCGCACTGTCATCGCGCGGGCGGTTAAAATGCCTCGCAACTGCAGCGTCGGACAGGTCCATGACCGGGGAGGCTACAGTACACACACTCTGAGTGATTCATTTCTCGCGGACGGACTGCGGAACCAGAAGACACAATGACCATGCTTTTATTCCCAACAGAAAATGTAGGTAGAACATCAGCATCAACATCAAGCATCGATCATCATAATAACACAGTTTGACAAGTGCGCCCACGTCCCCGGGACACACACACGTGTGGGCCGCTGTGGGTAGTGGTGGCATGAGTGACAGTAGTTGAAAAGTGGTGTGTGCGATAGCGAGGTACATCAATACCGCGCGCACGAGAGAGCGTAAAGCAAAAAAAAAGACCAGTGAGCGTCTCCGACGCGTCATGCATATACGACCGGATATAGAGGAAGTGGGGGTGGGTCTCAGACTGAAGAGGTATACACAAGAAGAAAGACTCAGGCAAAGGCGAAACAGGAAACGATGGCGAGGAAGAGAGAGGAAAGAAATTAGAAGCGCATGTACGAGCCATGCGCTGCGCGCCGCGCATGGTGCCTGCGGCGCATCGGCGCGCTGGCGTTCTTGGTCGTGTGGACTGGAGGGGGCGGCTGTTCGTCGCAGTCCTCCTCGTCCTCGTTGTTGCCCTGGTGCTCCTGCTCCTGAGGGTGATGATGATGGTGGTGGTGGTGATGGTGGTGATGCGGAGACGGCTCTGGCTTCTTCGACGACGTCGAAGGAAGGGTGCCTTTGGGGGGCGGCGTGGTCGTCGGCGTCGGCGAAATAGACCCCGGGTCCTTGCTTGCGGGGGTGCCAGACGCTGGGCTCGAGCTCGGGGTCCCACTTCCATTGCCATGGTCGCTGGTGGGTGAGCTAGCCGGTGGTGGGGGGGATGAGCTCGACGTCACGGGTTTCGGAGGGGTAACGGACGGAGGGGCCGGAGTGGTGGTGGTAGTAGTGGTAGTAGTGGTGGAAGAACTCGGACCCCCCATTGAAGAAGGCGGCGGGCTGGGCAAAGGAGTGGATGTAGAGCCGATCGGAGACGAGTTATGACCGGAAGGTACGGTGCTTGGAGGCGGGCTGGGCAAAGGAGTGGATACGGAACTGGTCGTAGAGGTGTCATGACCAGAAGCAGGCATGGAGCTGGGCAAAGGAGTGGATACAGAGCTGGTGCCATTACCGGAAGTAGGCTTGGGGCTGGGCGAGGGAATAGCGGGAGAACTAGAAGGAGGAGGCATTGTGCTCGAGCTCGTGTTCTGCGGGGGGGTCGACACCGGCACAGGGTTCCCAGATCCGGATACGCAGCCCGGGACGAGGTCAGCAGCGGTAGCCGGCGCGGGGCCATTGGTCACCGCGACGCAGCCCGGGAGGTTAGGCAAAAGGCCGCTCGGAGCAACCAGCTCATTGGGGAACGGGTTTGGCGCTGCGCACGAGTTCATGTCTGCGTCCGAGAGGAAGCGACCCTCGTTCTGGAACACCTGACAGTCCTCAATCACCCCCGAGCTTGCCGTGCATGTCTTCACCGCGCGCGAAAGCACGTCCTTGTCCCATCCATCAGCGAAGTCGCCATGCAGCCCGAAGCCAGTCGGGTCGCCGTTCGCGAGCACGAACCGCCCGCCGTCGTTCAGATTGTAGAACGCCCCCGCGTTGAACCACACCTCGAAGAAGATAGACACGAGGTGGTGAGGGTGCGTGTACGGGCACTGGCCGTTATCAACACCATCCGGGTATGCCATGTGGGACTTGTGATCCGGCGAGTCGAGGTTCACACCATCCCAGCAGGCAGGGAAGAATATCTGTGCTCTGAGAGACCCCGGACATTTCCCGTTTGCGACGAATCCTGACGTCTCCGGCCGATCCGGACCGTTGAAGTCGATGCTTATCGTCCGGTGTCAGCATCAGCCGTTACGACGCGAGAAATAGACCGACCATTTCCAAGTGATGGCTCTAACTTCGGGGGTGCCATCCGGTCTGCTTCGGAGATATGGGTTCCCTGCAAGCATACGCAAGCCATCCGGGAAGGTTTCTACGGTTTCGTTGGCAGCGTTGCGCTGGAGATAGTACCTAGAGCACTAATCAAGGAAACTTCGCAGGGTGAGTCGCTTTGAAGACCCACACTATCATCCCTCCATGGGTGACGACCTGGAATGATCCGTTATTGTACTGATAGTACTAGAATCGGCAATAGTATTATTATTTGTGACACTTTACGTGCAAGCTGACTGCTACGTACCAACTCTGGAACCCAGTACGCAGATTTGTCGTCCTTGACCTTGCACGTCGTGCACTCGGAATTACGCAGGTCATTGAACGTAGTGCTCAACCCAATGGCTAATATGAGAGATCAGATAAACGCTTGCCGTTCAAATTTATACGAATGCGTACCGTTAGAGCCCATAATGGTGTGAGCATGGGAACTCGCCTTTCCAGGAGAAACGATCGGGTCTACGCGAGAATCGAGGACCGGTTTGGCGCATGGTAAGCGAAAGAAGGCGTTAGAGGAAGGTATAAGCAGAAGCCCTAGGGTCAAAAGAGAGACTATCATCGTGTACAAAAGAAAGAGAAAAAAAAAGAGTGACTAAAGGAGAGGAGGGGAGAAGAGGACGACTGAATTGAAGAACGCAGGACTCGTCAGAGAGGACTTTATGTGATTTGAGTCTGCATCGAAATTTTGAAAATATTTAATTGGGTGAGCATTGTGTGTTAAATCGCTTCAGCAGCCAGTGAACGCAGGATGTCATGTCCTTGGTCTACTTGGCAACGATCTTCGTGTTGCAAGGGGAAAGAAAAGCATACACAAAGCCGACTTGCTGACAGTGTTTCTATCGCCGCATCTTCACCATTACCCCTAGATGATTTAGTCACAGAACCAGTAAGGTACCACATCCCCACGGTCGTGTCAAACTACGGTCCAGGTCACTGAAGCCAAACAGACAGCCTCGTCTAAGTCTGTGCTCGGGTTCAACAGTGGCAGAAAAGTAAAAGTGTTTCACAATATTCTGGACTGTACTGTACATACGCTGACAACGGAACTGTTCGTAATGTTGTGAACGTGCTGATAGACGCCGTTCTCTTTCTGGAAGGCTGCTGTCAAAGGTATCAGTAAAGTGACCCAGTTTCAAGGACCCGGGACGTACCGCGGCCTTGTCCCGAGAGGATCTGGGGTGGATGCACTGTAAAGCCGTCTCTGCTTCCAAGTATTGTGCCTGAAACGGTTTTTATGAAATTTCTAAAAAAGGGATTATTTTCCGTGACCTGCCAACCACGTGTCCGCAACCATAAATCACAGCAAGCTTGGCAAGCGACAGCAAGCCGTAACTCCTCGACACCAGAAGTCCCCATTCTGTCAAAGTCTTCCTCGTTGCTTGTTTTTTAAAATCCATTTGAATTACCGGGAAACAAGCAGAGACTAGGACCGGTTGTAGCGTGTCCCCTTCCTCATGGCTTCACACAACGTGATTTTTTCCTTGAAAATTTTTGTACTCTTGTCTATACTTGTTTTTGTACGATAAGTTTTTTTCGTCACGAAACTGTACGAATCCGTGGTAAAACATAATCTTCCCCGGTAATGTCTGAGTGCCTATACACATTCGCTGCACGTGGTACGAACCGCGCGATGTCGTGGTGAGGACGACCTTATTCCTTGCCTGATCTTATCTCATCGATTTCCTTTTTCGGATGCCAGGCCATGATATTCCGCGGACCACGTACCCATGTGCTCCGGTTTGCTAATTTCTACCTCATAATCTTATTGGCATCTTATTGGCCTGACTTGCTGAGGAACGCATTGGTACCTGAGCAAATATTCCACTTTCATAGTTTTACTACCTCAGTTCCAAGTCCGTATGGAGACTGAGGCAAGGACTGAGGCGTGACCCAGAGGTACCTTGATACTGTAGTTGCCTTGGTAGTTGCTTCAAAATTGCTTGAGAGCCACCATGATTCACTCAAAGGTTTATTCGCCTTACAGCAAAGACAATATTCTTATAGAATTGTCCTCGCACACATATTTTATGTACACATTACAGTAATCTGATATCCTCTGTGAAAGCTCCATGTTCTTCGACGGGATATTGTATGTCTGGAAACCTCAGTCTTCTCGGCCATAGTAGGTTCAGGGGATGATGCAATGATGACCCGTAATCATAATCAAGCTTAGAACGATCTGTTCCAAACCAAAAAATGTAGCAGCGACAATTCGGAATGGAGAACCAACCAGAAACACACAAGGAAACACACACCTCGACTGACACACGCCCAAGCACATGCCATCGAGAGATGAGCCGGCCCAATCAAGGACCCAATCCTTGACCCAGATTATAACGACTCGTTACTTGCCGCAGCTCCAAGCTGTCGTTCCATCGATGGGAAACGGATCACTGTTGAAGATTAAAATCAGCAGCAATTAGGAACTGAGGTGACCCATGCGCCTCCTTGCCATTCAAGGCAAGAGTCAAAAAAGTCAAAACACAGTCGTCAGTAGTGGTGGAGAATCGTATTTGAAATTCAAAATAGTTGACCCGAACGCGAAGGACAATTTTGAATTTGATTTCTTGTGTTGCGCTACAAGATAGGAAGACGAAGACCCATTTGCGGATGACTTGGTGAGTCGATGCTCAAATTGACGGGCTACGTATAATGGCTCGGCGCATCATCCATGCTCGGAGGGAGATCCCCAGGACGAGTTAGAGATGTGCGGCAATTTGCTTGTTCCCTTAGTGCTTCCAGGCGGATGCTTGTGGAAGGTGTCTCAGCTGGAAAGAGACATATTGTAGCAAGGCGCACATAGCACTCTCACGCACCATGGCTATGCTATGCAGGGGCAACATTTCGAACCAGCGGCCCCGTCACAACCAAAGCCAAGGCGCGCTCGGGCCTCTCACCACTGTCCCAGGGCCATCATCGTGCCTTGAATCATTAAGGTCGAGCGTACGACGTTCAGCAAACACGTCATGATCTTGCCAGGGGTGTGGGTGTTCTAAAATTTGGTCCAGCTCAATCCTGAAATTTGATCGATCAGGTTTCAGGATGTTGGGGATCGAGTTGCAAAATGAGCGCGGTCAGTGTATCCTCGTTTCCATACCGCACCGTTACAGTGAGGAGCTCGCGACTCCCGTGCTTGGCCACCTGACCTCTTTCATTGAGGCACGCGATCTCTTGATAGTCGCTACGTCATCCCGAATTACTTCGAAGTATCGAAGGAATTTGGTGTACGTTTTATTCTTTCTCACCCTCTGGTTCTCTATGTGTTCAATAAGCTCCATGAGCCCCGATTTGACGGTACAGATACCGTCATATTCCGGTCTCTTCGCGCATTTTCTGACAGTGCATAATGTGACGACCTGTTTTTTTTTTTCCCACAACGGAGATAATTCGCTCGCGCCGAAGCAACACCATTGACGTTATTGTATCGTGACAACGCCATCTTATGCTTATGTCGGCCTACTGGTCTACTGGTCGGTCTTTCCGGCGACCCAGATTGACCGCAAAGTTTCGTATTTAGCTGAACCTCTTAATCATGAAGAAGCAGTCGTCTCATATTAGAACAAGCTATCAGAACAAAACCTGGGGGCACGGGACCGGGATGTAGTTAATAGTTAATATCCCCACGTGAAGGCCATCTTATCACCAAGGTCACTTGATGGGCCTAAGCACACTCTTCCGAGCGCATCACATTATGGCACAGTAGTACTTCAGGTCACTACGCGATTGACAGTCCCCGTGTATGGGCGCTAGTGAGAACTTAGACAGGATCACAGGTCGAGCATGATTGACACTCTGGGTACCATTGGCAGCGGGATACAAAGGGTATTTCTATGACGAGCACATATTCTCGGGGAACCAGTAGTAGACATCACATCTTATCTATCTGTCGTACAAGGTTTCAGGTTATTCAACTGCACGCCTGCACCCTCACGCGAACACAGAGTGTAAGGGCCAGACCCACTCTACATACAGTACAGCAGGTTACAACTTTGTTTGCTTCTTACGTCAACACCATATACCCAAAAGAGAAGAGGAAAAAAAAACCGGCACTGGCCGAAAGGGAAGTGGATGCAACATCATCAATGGGCGCCACCAAAGGGGAGTTTCGCGCGTTGTCAAGCCGCGCAGGGGAAAAGGGAAGTCTAGTTGGAAAAAAAGGGCAGTCTCGGACTGCAACCGAAAGGGAGGCATGATGGAAGATCGGAAGAGTGGAAGGAAGCGAAGCGAAATGATGCTGCAATTAGACGGAGAGGAGCCAGTCCTGACCGCGCATAGCACGATGGCTACGCCTGTTCATCTCGGGAACTGCCTCGGGCGCGCGCGCCGCGAGGTCTTCGTCCGACGACCTGCGCGAGGCCGCAGCGGTGCAGCCGGGGACGAGATCAGTGGGACTGGCGGGGCCGGGGCCGTTGGTCACCGCGATGCAGCCTGGGAGGTTCGGCATGGGGCCGGAGACGTTCTCTTGAAGCGGGTTGGACGCGGCGCACGAGTTCATGTCTGCGTTAGAGACGAAGCGACCCTCGTTCTGGAACACGGGGCAGTTCTCGATCACCCCCGAGCCATCCGTGCACGTCTGCACTGCACGCGAAAGCACGCTGCGGTCCCATCCGTTGAGGAAGTCGCCGTGTAGCCCGTAGCCAGTCGGGTCGCCGTTCGCGAGCACGAACCGCCCACCGTCGTTCAGGTTGTTGAATGGCGCCACATTGAACCACACCTCGAAGAAGATGGACACAAGGTGGTGAGGGTGCGTGTACGGGCACTGGCCGCTATCGACGCCATCCGGGTACGCCATGTGGGACTTGTGATCAGGCGAGTCGAGGTTCACACCATCCCAGCAGGCAGGGAAGAACACCTGTGCTCTGAGGCCGTTTGGGCAATTCGTGTTTCCGAATCCGGAGGTGTCCGGCTGACCCGGGCCGTTGAAGTTGATGCTACAATCTTTTTTTTAGTATCAACTCGCCACCCAAATAAGGGAAGAAGCTGACCAATTCCAAGAGATGGCTTTCGATTCGGGGGTACCTGCGAAGCTTCGGGCATATGGGTTTCCTGTGAACATACGAAGGCCATCTGGGAAGGCTTCCACGGTCTCGTTCGCAGCGTTGCGCTGGAGATAGTATCTGCAGCACTAATAAGGGAACATTCGCAGTTTAAGACGTCTTGGAGACCTACACGACCATTCCTCCATGGTCCACCGCCTGGAATCCGTTTCCGTTCTGATAGTACTGAGGATAGTTATTTAGTTGCTATTTCCGTGAGAATTTACATCCTGTCCTGCTACGCACCAGCTCAGGAATCCAATACGCAGACTTGTCATCCCTGACCATGCACGTTGTGCACTGGGAACTGCGCAGGTCTCCAAACTGGGTATTGTACCCAATAGCTAATACGGGGGGTCAGGTTGGGCCGTGGTCGTCGTCTCATGAGGAGCGCACGCACCGTTAGAACCCATGATCGTATGAGCATGGCTGCTTGCCTTGCCAGGAGAAATGATCGGGTCAATGCGAGAGTTGACGACCGGTATAGCACAAGGCAAACGCCAGAAAGCGTGAGCAGAAGGGACAAGAAGGAGGCCGGCGGCAAAGAAAGAAAGGCGCATCTTGTCGCAAGACACGAAGAGAACTGAGTGTTCGAAACTGAGGAGTGAAAAGCACCTGTGGATGCTGGCATTCTGGTTAAACACTGGGTGCCTTTATACTGCGCAGAGAGGGTAGTAGATTATTATCTGGGGCACCTTTTCATCCCGGCGGTTAGAAAGCTATCCAAGTTTCAGGTTACTGGATCTGAACATACCTCTTTGACACGCCGCAACAATCTACAACTATTTCTTGTGAGGAAGGCAGAAAGTACGAAAGTGACGTTAACTCTTGCCGGGCGCTCTCTCTATCGCCGTCTTTTCGCCTACTCCCCGAATAATTTGGCATGCACACACCCCTCGATACTTCGTAGTGTCACCAAGCTGACGACCTTGAGGGGCGCTCAAGCTCAACCATGGGAACGCAGCCAGCTTTCCTGCACTCAGGAAGTAATGAAGATGCGACAGGTCGAAAGTTCCATGAGATTCAAGCCATATGTCCTCAGTGGTATTACCTTGACGGGATATGCAAAGTCGCACGATCTAGACTTCTGTCAACTCGCCCAATTCGAAGGGAGCGACGTAACGCCGTTTATAATTAACTTGGTCGTGGGGGCGTGGTAACCTACCCCCGACTCATTTGCCATGATCTAGGATCTGTGACTATGTTTAGAGGCGAGTTCCAGTTCTATGATTTCAATTGACGCTTCAGGCCTTCAGGTGTGTTCATTCGGTTCTCTTGTTCTTGTTTTCTCGGAGATCAGCGGGACGCGACAGCTCCACATCCAGGTCCTCTCACCACCAGTGGCGTTGACGCCTCTGTTTGGTTTATATGGGAAAAAAATAAATGAATGTCTTACTAGAAGATCTGATTACTGCTAAATGACCAACGCTTCAATCCTACTTGATTGTGACATGACATTCGTAAAAGGTCAGGGCTATGTGCCATATCACTTTATTGAAAGAAACTAGTGGCGTATGTTTTGATGTCTGTCACGTGCTATTGTCATGTGATTTCAATGGTTTGCATCCGGGGCGCGTGCGCAGTGTCGTCCATCGGACATTTGCATAACTCCTTTCTCTATTCGGCCTTTGTTTCTCTCTCTTCGTTCGAGATACGGCTTTCCTGTCGACTATAGACACGTGAGGAACATATACGAACTAGAATCTCTTAAGGGTGTCACTCTACATCAGTACACCGAGTCTTGGCTGACAGTACCAATTGAACTTGCGGCCAACAATGCCCAGTGACTCTTTCATTCACTCAGTGGCTGGCGCCGCCGGCGGAATTCTGGCAATGACGACGACGTAGTAAGTGTTTTTTTTACTATGTCCGCGGTCATGGGGCACTCATTCATGTGTCTCATAGCCCGTTAGTTTTCCTCTCGACGCGAGCCGCCAATGAGACCAAAGAAAACAAGGTGAGCTTCGATTTTTGATGAGCGACGCCACACTTCGTCGATGGGATATTGCTGTTCCTCGTTTTCTGATCCTGGCCTACAGTCAACATATCGGGCAATGGTTGATGTCTTGAAGCGGGAGGGCTTCTTTGGACTGTACAGTGGACTGAACTCAAGCCTTCTTGGTATCGCTATAACCAACGGGTGCGTCACCCCATTTTCCTGATCCGCATCCACGTATTCACACGCCATTGATTGGTCAAGCGTGTATTATTACTTTTACGAGAGCTCCAAAGGAGTTATCGTAAGATCTCGGAGTGGCTCTAAAGCCCTCTCAACCCTCGAATCCATGCTTGCAGGGCTTATCGCTGGCTGGTCCTTCTTGTTCATGTGCCATCTTTTTCTGACAAAAAAGATACATAGGTACCGCGACAACCGTCATCTCTAACCCCGTCTGGGTGATTCAAACAGCGCAAGCTATCCGTGGAATGGATGCAGGCTCTGCAGAAGCTGTTGCACCTCCGCCACAGAAGCGCCTCGGCATCTTTGAGACGGCCGCACGACTCCTACAGACTGGCGGGCTTGCCGTATTCTTCCGTGGTCTTGGTCCCGCACTAGTGCTCGTAGCGAACCCAGTTCTTCAATACACCGTTTTTGAGCAGCTCAAGAACGCGCTCGTGCGCCGTCGTCGCGAGGCTGGGCGCGTGGGCGCGCTGCTCACCGACTGGGACTTTTTCATGCTCGGCGCTATTTCGAAGCTCAGTGAGCCATTTAGTCCAAACAGGAGTCATGCGACGGTTTGATGATACGCCACGTGATTGAATAGTCGCAACTGGGGTGACATACCCGTATATGTACGTCGGTGCTTCCGTGCCGTAACGGCTTGGGACTCATGGAAGTTCTGTTTGACACCCACTTCTGCAGCGTCGTTAAGTCACGCCTACAGGCTGGCCATGCAGCAGCAGCCCGCTATCGCTCTGCGCTGCACGGTCTACGCACAATAATCGCTGAGGAGGGCGTGAGTGGGATATACAAGGGTGCAGGATCCAAGCTCCTCCAAAGCGTGCTGACTGCCGCCATCCTGTTTGCGAGCCAGAGACGTATCTATGAACTGACAAAGGTGACATTCCTGTTCCTGTGTCACGGTTCCACCTGTTTACTTACTCCGGATAAAGTTAGTCGTGCCAGTGACGGCTAAGTGATCTGTTTCGACTGCGTAATTGGGGCTTTATTCAAAGACAGACGTCGGTTATTAATAAACATACAGTTGTTACCGGCGGCGTAGGGGCTTTGTCTTTTTACAATGAATTGTAATGCCCCCATTCATCCGAGGTTTCTACGGGGACTACTCACGTCACCGTGGGACGCCCAATGTTCAGTCTATGAGGTCCCCCCCCCCCCGGTTCGCAATCCACGGTTAACAGTGGTCTCGACTCAATTTCCGCAACATTTCATACCGAAGTACCGAAATATATATCTTGATGTCATTTGTGAGCTACAACATACCGTCCCAAGTATCTTTTTGTTATGATGACATTAAGTAATGACCCTCAGGACCATCAAGTGCTTCTATTCTGTCTTGTAAAACCATTGGTTCACAGCCGGCGCAACGGTGACCTACGTACAATGATGGCCCTCTGTGCAGAACTCTCGGAGCAAATTTTCCGAAGGCTGAAGAAAAGGCAAGATTACCCATCGAAAACGGTATCGACCCCCCAAAATTGTGAGCAATCTCCGAGATCCTCGGCCGCAACCTGGGGTAGTTTACCGGTACAGAATATTACTTGATGATAATCGTCACCGGATTTCGTTACTCTCCACTTATGCCACTCGTGATCTCCCTGTTGGACTTCTCCAGAAGATCGTGAGTTCTGGACCACATCATACTCTCGCTCTTTTTTCTGCGCATCTCCGGTGGTGGCTACCTGTCACTTTTCTGTGCTGTTATTGCCACAAGCGCTTGGCTACCACTTGTAGAACTCGGGGCCAATTGCTGCCACCGCGTTGGGATTGGGTCGCGGCTTTTTAATATGACCCGGCCGTCATGGACGCTAACAAGTTGACTTCCTGTCGTTCGCCTAGGACCTGTACTTGTGTGGCGATGCTACTGGCAGTTCTTCAGAGACGCGTTGATGATGTCATTGCTCCGAGTCGAGTCGCACTCTTTCCAGCGTTCCAGCAAGCGCGAGAACGCCACTGTAGGCCCAATCATGAGTGATGCGTACCATAACCAACGCTGCTCTCCCTTCTATCCGTTCATAGCCTTTGGTATGAGCGTTGTCCTTCTATTCTCTAGATGACTTACTCGAAGGAGGTCGCTCACACGCCACATCGCCCGACACCATCGCCACATCTGCTTGCTTGCTCCTACACGGCATCGCACATCCATACGTACTTTCTTATCGATGTCCTGAGTCAGATCCCCCGCACTCGAGAATGGCACGTGCCGCGGGAGCCGCGGATGTAGGATGCCGTATCTCGCAAACTCCGGAGCGAAGGTGGTATCACACCCCTTCATCAGGCCTGTTTTCCAGGGGGGTTGATCCCAGTATTGGCGCACTTGGTGATTCGCGGACCTTACACCCCAACGTCGACGCGGCATTAACGGTCCGCATTGCCCAGCAAAAGAAAGCAGCGCTTTCGGCGAGTATACCGGCAGCCCGACGAACGACAGACGAGGACCTTAGTGCGGCCCTTCGCTTGGGGATGTCCCAATCGGCGAACCTTTTGGCTCCATCGACCCTATTGAATCGACCTGCTAGCTCGGCTGCCCAAAAATGATGCGCCTGAGCCACACGTTGATGCAGTGGAGATCCTGGGCTCCGCATGAGAGGAAAACTGTGCGCTAGCGGACTTTGCGTCGTGGGAGTTGCGCATCTTGTAGCCCCGGCCCATGCTCTGAAGTCATCGCCGAAATTGGGACTAAGTAGTCTCGTTTCTTGATCGTGTGGGTGTTGGGCTCCACCTTGTCGTGGAGCCGTCGCTCCCACGGCTGCGGTAGAAATACCACTTAAACTGCCCGGGGGATTGATAACGTCACTTGGAGGCGGTAATGACCAAACCACCGTTCGAGTTCCTTCCGAGCACCACTCGGGAATTGAGTCTTGTAATAGCATGCACCATACCGTGACTTCCCATACTGTGTGGGCCACGATGAGCTGCTTCTGCTATGCTGTGATACTTGGTGTATGTGCGCTGTTTATGCTGCCGCGTACCACTACACTGGCATATTCTCCTACTCCTTCCACGTCCGTTAATTGCGTTGGTAAATTGAGTTCGTCGAGGCAGCTATCTACAAGTTATAGTAGTACGGCAGTGCATCAGGACCGGCAATGACCGACGACCTTTGATTGCTCTATTCGATATCTCGCTGGAACTGGATCAAGACAGGTCCACTTGTTTTTGGTGATGAGTTCATGAAACAGCTGACCCCCATCTGTCTCACGGAAAGTAGATTGGCCATCCATATTGCGCGTGACTTCGCTTCTCGATTCTCATGAGCAACTTGAACTTGAATATCTGTGGCCCAATATTTTAGAGGCACTCATAAAGACCCTATTCCTGAGTTGATGCCCTGGAGGCAAAGGGATCACCGACAAACCGAGTTTAGAGCTCGATGCACCCCATACATTCTCCAGTCTTTAGGTGGACTTTTACAGCAGGACCTATAGTACCGATTCACCGGGGCAAGATATCTACTTTGTCACCAGTCATTGAAGCTGCAGATAGATTAAAACACGTTCACCTTCTCCACGGGATTAGGGAAGGTGGATTTGGCCTGTAGATCAGCGATCACAAACCGTAAGGGATGAAGACACCGTTTTTTGGTTGGGGTAGTGGGAAGGTATATAGGGAAGGTATATAGACCCTGGGTAACTCGCAACCACCTACCCCTCATATCTCGGCGGCATGCCAGTGCACGCCCCACCGACCTCAATGCTTGACGAGACGCTATGCCATTCCCCACTGGGGAACATGGGAGACTTACGATTTAAGGGAAGGACACTGGGAAGCAGAGAGAATTGGACATATAGGACACTTAAAGTGTAGTGCTACCATGACAGTCCACAGGACTAATTGTCCTCAAGCGCACACAAATGGATTCAAAAAAAAAAAAAGACTCACAGCTGCACCCGATGCCAGTCCGATCCTCTGCTTGAGCATGCTGTGCGACCTCCTACGGGAAACAAGGCTCGCGATCAATGCGGTTTTGAAGGGCCATCTTGGTGTTGCCTATGATCGAGGAGCTGGAACCAGTCCACTGGATGTTGATGTCATAGAGAGCTCGAGATCCACATGAGAGAAAAACAATTCGCCGACGACCTTACACTTATGATAAAATGTATTGGGCATCCGTTGCGCAAAAGAGAACGGGGAACCTTGCAACGAAAAGTGATATTTGCATCGCTCGACGTGGCTCTCGTCAGGGTTCGTGGTTGTGTCGGGCGCCATTGATAGGCCGCGGCATCACAGTTACCAACAACGCCGACAGCATAAATTTTTGTTTTGTTGTGTTGTGTTTTTTTTTTTGTGATCAAACAGATCTAGACAGCCCACGTTTCTATTCTCCACAGTCACCGGTCACCACGGGCACTTTCTCTTACCAACACACTTGAACAACTTTTAAAGGTCCCCTGTTGATTGACCGACTCGGACAACGTGACGACGCCTGAGCAAGCGCGTGAACGAAAGCTATGCAATAACTGACCGGTTTTCGCTGCACCGCCACAGAACCACTCTCATACACGGCTCACTCATCGACTCTCGTCAACTACCACGCAAGAGGGAATATAACTTGAAGCTTCCCCGAAGCTTTGCGAGAACTACCCCAACGGTCCCCGGTCACCACTGGATCAGTGTCTTACACAGTACGCTCATGGGCATTCGGGTATGAGACAGCTCTCTGAAATCGTTTTCATAGAAACTATCAATGAACAGGGGTCAAGACTCTCCAAAATTGATATCCTCGTTGCGCCCTTCCTGCGCTGCTCAATCGCACACGCTCCCTGTGGAACTTCTCGCCCACATCTTTACCTTCTGCGCAGAGGCGCCCGACAGTTCACCTCTCCAATATCCTTCCTGGTTGCCTATCACCCATGTTTGTCACTATTGGCGTACAATTTCGCTTAACCATGCCCCACTATGGGCTTCCGTGACCTGTGGATTGTCATTACGTTGGGTCAAGGCCTTCATGGAGCGCTCCCGAACAATGCTGATGGACTTCGACATTCGCGTTGACCCTCTATGGCCATATCCTAGGAACAATCCTGGTCTCTACCATGGCGATATTATCCAAATACTCGCAGATTTCACGCGAGTCCGCTCTCTCCGCCTTACAGGAAGATGCTGTACTATCCGACCCATCGTGGATTCGCTCCGCAGCTCATTACCCATTCAGAGCCTTTCCTTCTGCCTTTACGATGACGGGGAGAAATTTGTCCTTTCTGATGATTTGTTTGGAGGGAACGCTCCGATTCGCCACCTACAGTTCCTCGCAAATGGCACCATTGTCGCGCCTCACTGGCTCCTCCGCGGTGTCACCCATTTCACGAGTACAGAGATAAAGCTCTCTGAACTTCTCGACGTCCTCCGTCATATGTCAGCACTTACGTATTTTGAGTTTCGACCTGGGTACCAGTGCTGGAGAACATCAGACGTGGACAATCTATGCTCCTCGCCAATTCAAATGCCACAACTGAGGAACTTGATAGTCCGTCCGACGGGTCCTGCTCATTTTAGACTTCTGAATCAGCTGATTTCGTTGCACGCGGGTGCGAAGAGGCGGCTGGAGCTGGGTGCACAAGGGTCTTACGATTGGATCGTTAATGAAGATTGCATGGATGGCCTCGCGTCGGTCGTCGAAGCTGTGAACGGATTTCAACATATCCATCTTTCAGGAGGGCGTAAGGAAGGCTGGTTTCGCATGTGGACTGGGGGCGCGGCTACGACCTGGGATGATGCCGAGTTCTGTCTCTGTGCCGAATGGACTGAAGTCCCTAAATATCAAAGATATCTTCATGGAAACGTATCGGCAGCCCACTTGATCGCGTTGTGCGACGTGCTGGGCGCAGCGCGGGTTCACAGGCTCGTGATCAATTCGCCCTCTCTCGGCATGTCGAAATCATACTGGTGGGAGCTACTGGAGAAACTTCCCGGAATAGAAGACTTGGAGCTGTATTCCACCAGCGTGGACGCATTAGGTGGTGCGTGGAAGGAAAACACGGCAAAACGGGCAAGAAAGGCCCCCGCCGTGCTGCCCGTACTGCGGACAGTACGGATTCTGGCCTCCAAGCTCGATCAGCCATCGCATCAGTACGCAATAATCGGGGACATCCCCGCACGTAGGATAGTGCGGCCTCCGAAATCTGCCGAGGGCGATATCACTTCGTCCCCGGTATCTGCGGAGAAGGAGCTCGAGGACATGTCAAGCGGGTTGCTGAGGTTGTTGTTAGGTTTAGGTAGAGATATAAATGTGGATTCAGAGAAGAGAAAAGGAAAAACAGGACGTGGGTGATGGGACAATTCTTATATACAATACTAATAACTTACCACTGGCATGGGTTTCATTCCTCTCTTGCGTGCTGCCATGTGTCTGCCCTCTTTTCTAACCGGAATTCATTTATTTTCGCCTGCCCACCGCACCCTGTTAATTGCAAAAAAGGAACGGTAATGGGGTCCGTGTTTTTTGTACGGACCTCATTGGCTCGGTCCGGGAGGGCCCACCCGCCCAACAACTTCACCTCGGGAACAAGAACCCCGGTCCTTATCGAGGCCTCGTCTTCGATGAAGAAGCGCGAAGCACAATCTCTACTCGTTTTTTCTTCACATACTACTAGACGCTGTCTTGTAGTATCCGCCAGGACTTTCCCTCCTTATCACTGTATTGTAATACACCCCAAGTCAGGTCCAATGTTGCTTGTTGCCAACCTCCAGTACTGAGCGCCGCTGTTCCTTCCCCTTCCTTTTCACCCGGGCGTCGCACGGAACTCATACCCATGAGGTTGAGCTAAGCAGCGATTCGGAGAGATCGCGTACAAGTCCGCACAACAGACTCGGGTGTTCCGGAACCCGTTAGCAAGCGTATGCCGTGCACAAGAGGCACATTTCTAGGGAGCGTGCATGTACCCTAGTTCACTGTGCCATCTTATGGCTACCGAATAACGGTGCATAGGGGTGCATGGCATTGCCCAATGCGACCCCAAGGGCTATGCTTGATCAATCTGGACATGAGACGACTGTCTTGCTTTTCCCCCTTTTCTCGCGCTTTCTTCCACTCGCCATCACAGTCAAGAAGCTCTTAAAGGCTAAACGTTTTGATCGTTAACCAGCAGGGACCCGAAAACCAGCATTGATCTCACTTTTACTAGTCCGTCTTGGATACGACGCAGCTATTGAAATTGTTTAATCTTGCTCGGAACTCTCTAAACTTGTCATACTTGTCGCGCCCTTCCTGCACTGCCAACTTGAACGCACCTCCTGTGGAACTCCTCGCGTATATGTTTACCTTCTGCACAGAGGTGTCCGACAATCCACATCTCTCAAAACTCCCGTATCCTGCCTGGCTACCTATCACCCTTGTCTGTCGTCATTGGCGCACAATTGCGCTTAGCCATGGACTTCCATCACCTGTGGATTGTCATTACGTTGGATTAAGGCTTTCATGGAGCACTCCCGACCAATGCTAACGAACTTCGACGTCCAAATTGCTCCTCTAGGATATTTATCAGATGTACGAATAGATGCCAGCGCCCACCATCAAAAAGATATTGTCCTACTTCTCTCGGATTTCACACGAATCGGCTCCCTCCGCCTTACAGAAACTCACAATTCTATCCACTTCATCATTGATTCGCTCTGTAGCTCTCTACCCGTTCATAGCCTTTCCTTACGCCTTGAGGATAGCGAAAGCAGTCGTTTCATCCTCCCTGATGATCTGTTTGTGGGAAAGGCCCCAATTCGCCACCTGCAATTCACCGCGGGTTGCCAATTTGTCGCGCCACACTGGCTCCTCCGCGGTATCACTCATTTCACGAGCGCAGAGTCAATCTCGCCCCCTGAACTTCTCAAGGTCCTCCATCAGATGCCTGCATTTACGTATCTTGAATTTCATCCTCTTTCTTTCCTTTGGAGCAACTTAGACCTGGACAAACTACGCACCTCGCCAATTCATATGCCACACCTTACGAACTCGATCGCCCACACAGGCGGTTGTCCCGATACTGTTATCTTATTGACTCAGCTGCTTTCGCCACGTGAGGGTGCAAAGAAGCGGCTGGAGCTACATCTATCAGAGTTTTGCGACTGGGTCGGTCATCAGGGTTCGATCGAAGGTCTTTCACCGCTCCTTAAAGCACGGATGGGTTCCGACACACCCATTTCTCAGGCGAGCAGAGGGAGGGCTGGTTTCGCCCGCGGACTGGGAGCGAGGCCACAGCCTGGGAGGACGCCGGGTTCTGTCTCTTTGCGGAATGGAGGCGGCTTGGAGGAGCAAACACGAGGAGAAGTGACTCGTTGTCCCGCTTCGTTGCGCTAGGTCTGGTCCAGGGGCGCAAGCTGGTGATCGATTTACCCTCTCCCAATCAGTGGAAGTTCTGGTATAGAAAAAAAAGACCTGTCGGCATCATATTGGTGGGAGCTACTGGAGAAGCTTCCCACAATCGAAGAGTTGGAGCTGCATCCCACCGTTGTAGGTGAAGTAGCCGGCCTGTGGTAGGTAAGCGTGGGCCCTGCTGTGCTGCCGACATTGCAGAGAGTACGGACTGTAGCCCCGCTCCCCCCGCAGGATAATACGGCTCCCAAACTCTATCGAGAGTGAGGCGGTATCTGTGGAGAAGGAGATCGAGAACGTGTCAAGTAAGGTTGCTAGCGTTGTTGCAAGGTTTAGCCGAGTGATGGGGAATGTTGGGATGGTTGCCATATACCTGGCATGCTTGCCGCTGTATAATTACTGGTAATCGCGGAGGCTATTGTGGGTTTTTCCAGCTTCAGGTCGACGAGCCGGGTTGCCTCTGCGCAAGGGACACTGCCCAAACAAGTCAAACAAACCCGGGCTGCCTTGGGTTCGGAAGGTGAGAAGCGGCGCAGCTGGTCGTGCAGGCCTACGCGCTGCGTATAACTTTGCAGACGTCCTCTAGGACCGGGGATGCATCTCTCTAAAATTTCGAAGGGCATGCGAGCGTGCGAGGCGCTGGGGAGCACGGAGAAGGAGTGCAATGAGCCAATAGAAATCTGAAGCCTTAGGGAGAAGACACTGAGATTTACAGGGTTTTCAGGTATAGATACAGGAAAGAAAAGAAACAGATATAAATATAGAGTGGAGTCCAGAGAGCGACCAAGCGAGGTCGCAAAGCCAGAGGGGAATTACAACAGAACTGTAAGAGCCCGAAGAGCCCGAATCGGCCGAAGCGCGGCGGGCCACCGGAGCGGTGCGGAAAGTGATCAAAATGCGCAAATGTCCATTGTATCCAAGGTTTTACCTGGCTAGCCGTGCGCTGGGCGTGTTAACGTACCACTCTTGGATTCTATACTGTAGAACCCTGTTGGGGTGCCAGGCACTCCAGGGACAGGGACATTCCTATAAAAGGTAAGGCCTGGGACTCGGAATGAGTCATTGTACGAGTACGAACGACACCCGGCGTCCAGACACCGCCACGTCTTGCCAACTGCATCGCCCCCCATACCTTTCTATGGGCTACTATTTATCCTGACGGAGTGGACTTTTGGAGCACGCTATGTCTAGCAGTGCAGGGTGTTTAGGTTCTGAGAAAGCCGCGTGGAGAGTCCTTCCTCGCTGGAGAGCAAACCGATATCCCAAAATGTGCGTGCGTTAGTCCTAGGAATCATTTGGTGTGGTCTAATGATGTCAGTTTTCATAGACACTCAGCCGTAGATGAAGACCAAGCATCCTCGACAGTATCGCCTGGCGTCTCCAACCCAATGAACGACCTTCCTGTCGAGATTCTTCAGCGTATTTTTACCTGTTGTGCCGAACCACGTCCACCCGACGACAATCCCTTCCTTGGAGTGTATCCCGAGTGGATCGCTATCACCTATGTTAGTCGTCATTGGCGTGCTGTCGCCCTCAATCACCGCTCTCTTTGGGGTTCGATCACCCCTAACCTATCGCCAGACTGGCTCAGAGCTTTGATCGTGCGCTCCGAACCAGCACCTGTGGATGCCGAGCTCCGAGTGGGACAAGAGACCGTCAAGAGAATCTTTCTGTGCATCGATGAAGTCATCGGAGCCCTTGCGGGTTGTACGAGACTGCGCTCCCTGAGACTTGTAGGTGCGCGAAGAGATGTTTCCGCTGTTTTGGATGCGCTTCGTACTCCGACACCCATTCGAAGCCTCACTCTGTCCCTTTGGGAACCTGGTCCCCCAGTCAGGCTCCCCGAGGGTCTGTTTGGTGGCGAAGCGCCTCTCCGCTACATTCACTTCACCGCGGACCGCTGCATCGTCGCACCTTCCCAGCTCCTGCGCGGTGTTACTCATTTCACATCAGGCGAACAGATACCACTTCTACTTCTCCTTAATGCTCTACGTCAAATGCCGGCGCTTACACATTTCACCCTTCAAAACTGCCGCGCACAGTGGCAAGAAACCGATGCACCTCGCGATCTAGTGATCGAGATGCCGCACCTCACGGATCTTGTTGTGCATGCGGATTCGCCACGTTTCTTCGCGCTGCTCAACGAGCATCTCTCACTACCGAATGGCGCAAAGAGGTGGCTGGAGCTCCATGCACTAGCTGTCGCAGGGTGGGGCCGCTGGGCGCACTGGTTTGCCACTTTAGTCGCAACCATCGAGGCCGCAAATGGGCTGAAGCATGCTTACCTCTCTGGCGGGGCGAAGGAGGGTACTTTCCGCGTGTGGACCGGGGACATGGACCATTGTGAAGATGCGGAGTTCTGCTTTAACATGTACTGGTATGGGAGCCCCACAAACCCGCCGGACCCAGGTCCCACGGGCCTCGCAAGTCCAATTTTTCACTTGCCGGTTCTATGTGACATACTAGGTGCCTCAAGGGTGCGTAACTTAGAGCTCGAAGGGCTCTCCGAGCTACCGAATTCACTCTGGTGGGAGCTGCTGCAGAAACTGCAGGCCGTCGAGCAATTGGAGATACACTCCGGCACTGCAGATGCGTTGTACTCAGCTTGGGACGACGTCGATGCACCTTCTGCTCTACCAGCATTGCAGAGGGTTCGGTTCGTGCGGACCGAGACGGCGACAACGGCGACAAGCATCGCCGCTAAAACCACTGTGGAGCCGGAGCCGCAACCTCATGGTACCGCCGTCCGGGGGAGTTTCATCTCTCGTATCATACCCTCCAGATCGCCAAGACCAGAATCTCCTGTGCACATGGTCCCTATCACCTACCGAACCGCCAAAGGACCTTCTCCAGATTCTGAGCCTCTGGCGATACGCACCAAAACTGCGTTGGGGTTGATAAAGTTGTTGCACGGAGGCGTTGGTCAGTGGGCTTCATCTAGTTAATCTACTACGACAATACGATTCTACTGGGACACAAGTGTGATTTTGGTTTACATTGGACACTGGACTTGATACATTGGACACGACTTGACGCGGAACTCGGACTTGATCTCCATATCTGTTTGTGGTTTTATCAAGCACTCTAATGGACTATTCTCTCTTTTTCTTTGCCTGTGGATACATCATCATGTTTGGTGTTTCTTCTTCTTTGCGCTTACTTTAATTCACTGCGATTTAGTTATAACATGAGGCGCTACCTTGGGCGCTATGTCATACCAACTCATATCTTAACTACATACTGAAAGTATGATGACGAAGAATGCCAGGATACTTAACATGGTCCTGAGGAAGCGACAGGGCTCCACTTCCGACGTCATGTTTCATTCATGGGGGTGGAGGAGCTAGTCACGAGTTGCATGTTTTGATCGGCAACTCGCATTGACGACATGTGATGTGTACCGCTCTGTCCGGCCCGACTAAACATGGGCACGGTTCGCTCACCCACTCCACTGGCAGTACTTAGAGGCCACTCGAGCGATTTTATAGAACACATAGACTTTCTAAGACAGAGTAGAATCCTGCACTGTAAATAATAAACACGCAACGTTTCCTTTCTCCAGCTCTCTTATAGGTTCTTGATGTACGATGACGGAAGCCAGCTCGTCAGCACATTAGACTTTCCTGGAAAACAGCACTTATGCTTGGCTGGAGACGAGACAGCGTACGAAAGATATGACCATGAACCGTTTACTGTAGGAAGATTGAATGAGAGGTCGAACTGGGGTGAACAGCACTACAGTACTGTAATACAGTAGACTCCAGGTCGCGGTTCTTCTTCCCATGGACTATGGGGCCTTAAGGTTATCTTCGTTCTGACGAACCACCACCGGTTCGGTTTTCACCTCTGACTGTACCACACTTGGTCGTTTCCACGGATATTTGTTGCCACGTTGTGATCACGAGTCATTCGTATCATCAATCATGAAACCTACACCGTGACTGGCGCGGGCCCACACTGTTGGAGCCCACCCACCATCCCCTCTTTCACTTCAAAGTCGCACAAAACCAAGTTACTCACCTATCTATCCCTGAGAAGGGGACATGGCCGAAGAGACTGTGAAGCAGAAAGTGCTGAGGGTAGTAAGAAAAGTCTTGACTGCAGATCCTCATCGAAGAGTGGAGCTAGAGAATGCATAGTACGTAGATCAGACACAGACATACCAACCAGCACGGAGTCTTTTAATAACCCCGATATAGCTATTTTCCTAACAGCCATGCTACAAGATCCTTCAATTCTCTTCCTTCACGATTCCCGCCTCCAAAGCCTAATAAGCGGAAGCATATCTCACCGCGGCCTACCATACAACCCGTCGGCACTGACAACCTTGGCGTTTACCCATTCCGTTTCCCTGATCTTCCACTCGAAGTTCTTCAACACATCTTTCTGTGTTGCACCGAGCCACACATCGACGGCTCTCCACCTTATCACAAGGTCTGCCCAGAATGGCTTCCCATAACACAAGTCTGTCACCTATGGCGCGCGGTCACGCATCACCACCCACCGCTCTGGTCCCTGATCACGCCAAACCTAAATATGTTCTGGGCGGACGTATTCCAACAGCGCTCCAAGCCTCTGCTACTTGATGTCCACCTTCGGATCGGCAGACGTGACATAGACGACCGCGAGGCATCCATGCCGACCTATCACGCAATGGTCATCCTCCGTTCTATCTCTCATCGAGTACGCACCCTTCGTCTCGACGGTCCCCGTGAAGACATACAGAGCTTGCTCTCGACTCTCCTTACACCCTCACCCATACATGCCCTTTCCATCAACATTCCGCTCTGGGACCTTGGGGCGCCTTTCTCAATACCTGAAAACCTCTTCGCCTTCAACGCGTCTATACGTACCCTGTCCTTCTCCGCGGATCGTGCACTTCAGGCCCCCAGATGGCTACTTCGCGGATTGACGAATTTCACCACCGGCGGCAGAGTGTCGCTTCCAGATCTATTGGACGCGCTGCGCCAAATGCCCGTCCTCGAACACTTCACACTCCTCCACTGTAGCCCCGCTTGGAACGAGAGCGACGTGCCGCTTGGTGCGCCGATCCCGATGGACAAACTGGAGGGATTTGTCGTGCGCGCAGAGTCTCCGCGGCATTTCGTGTTACTCGCGATGCAGCTCGTGATCCCCGAGACGGCGCGGAAGAGACTCGCGGTCCGCACGCTGGCGGCGCCCGGATGGGGCTTCTGGGCACGCTGGCTGGAGGCGCTCCCTCCGCTCTACTCTGCGCGTGGAGGGCTGCAGCACATCCTCATTTCCGGCGGACCGACACGTGGGTGCTTCCGCGCGTGGACGGATGGGCCGCATGACGACATGGCGCGTTTCTGCTTCGAGATAGAGTGGCACGGGAGTCCTCCAGCACCGGATGGAGTGCGCGCGATCGAGCTAACGAGTCCGTTCTATCGTCTGCATACGCTTTGCGACGAGCTCAAGGCTGCACGCGTGTCGAGAGTCGTAATTGAGGGCGATCCAGGACGTCTCGTAATCCCAGATGATTACTGGCACCAGCTTTTGGCGCGGTTGCCCGCTGTGGAGGAGCTTTGGCTGTATCCAGGTACGGCGGAGGTACTCCGGTCCGCCTTTCCGCCGGGGCCACCCGAGGGTAGCGCCGGGCCAATTCTCCAGTCTTTGAAGAGGTTGTATGTCGTGGAAGGGAGGGTAACCGCGCCACAACTGGAGAACCTTAGGATCCCCTCTGCACCCTACACTACTGGACTTTCTGATGAGGAGGGAAGGGGTTCGTCTTTGGATTTTCTAACTTCTCTGCCAAGTCCTCTGCCGTTGTTGCTACACCCCGCCGTAGAAGTGAGGGACGAGGCGAAGAAGAAAGCGGAAGCGCTCTGCTTGGATATGACACCCGGTTTAATGTTTCTTCTCCAAAACGGTGCTGCGCAACTCAGGGAGCACGCAGAGATCCATTTGCGGAATTGCGAGGTGGAGGACGGTGCCCTCAGCCCACTTTGCGCCATAGCCAAAGTGCGAAATGACAACAATTGGGTCCTCACAGACCTCACGTAGGGAATCTACAGTAATTACTTGATTTCTTGGGGGACCTGTTTATTCACTCACCTCTTTGACCCCGGATTATCGTTCTTCTGGCCTTGTTATTGTCACTACTATGCGACGTATCTCCTGGATATGTTACTAATAGTATCGAGCATCTATTGTTGTACATCAGCTTGTAGTTTCACGGGTTCTATTACGTTAGGGACAAGATCTGCGTCTCGATCGTATGTTGATATCACCAAACAGATTTACTCCGCGTGGGAAACATGAATTCCGGAATTTGTTGGTCGCCACCACCAAAATCGCCACAGTACCGTGACGGCATCTTCAGGGCTTTCGACCTCAAGCCTCCGAATCAGTGCTCAGCACTCAGCAGCCGCATGATTTATTTTTTTTACTACACCATTGTCGTATTCGACCTCTCCTCACACGTCCCGATCTAGCTGTGTGCCCCTCTTGGTGGCGTCGCCATCTTTTCCCTCTAGCGCCAGATACCGGCCTATTTTTACCGTCCTCACTTCTCTGAGCACGCGGTTTCTGTGCCTTTACACGCGGAGAAAACCCCTGAGAGCTGCAGCTCAATACCCAACACCGACGAAGTTCCCGCTAGAGTAACTATGGTACTAGTAGAGCTACTGGTGGTATAGCCCTGCTAACATATAGCTTGTCCGTTGCTCTATCTGTGCACCACGATGGTTCACACCGCTTGCCGTATACTTTGATGGGGTCGCGGGATGCCTACGACTGCTGACCCAACAAGATAGCAACAACTACTGGTTGGCTGTGTCTACAAAACGGTGCTACGTCACCGAATGCAGAGGGCAGTAGCGGGGCAGGATGTAATGAGGCGCCCAAGGTGGAGGTTACCCCACTGATGAAGCAATAAAAAGCGCCAGGGGGTGTCATGGCCGCCATTCAAGAAACGCTCTCCGAAAACTGTGGAATAAGTATAACATTTTTATTTAAAATTCAATCTCTCTACCCGTGATGTGACTGGTAATCGACAGTGAAAAAACTAAAAGCCACCTCAGAATCTCAGCGGAACAATACACCAACCCGAACAACTTAGCATAGCAGAACGATTGCTCGAGCTTCTAACGCCAGCACGTAGTCCATAGGTCAACGCTATGTCTTGCCAACGGACTCGTCGCCATGTAGGGAGTCTGGAGGTTGATTTCCTTGTTTCTCAGCACCTAGAGACGATCGCGAAGGACCCCCGAGAGCTTTGTGTGTAAATAATTGTGGTAGTGGCGGCTGTGGGGATCGCACCGAGTTGTGCAGGGAGGTCGTAGTAGTTACGGGGTCCGCCGAAAGGGAGCCCGTAGCTCTGTCATTACGTAAGGCAACCTTCGCACCATTCCCGTCATCAGTAGTAGCGCCTCGATCCAAAGTGGAAGTCGACCACGGAGGGGCGACGGAAGAAGAAGTGGTAACTGGTGCCGAGGAATCAGTGTCTGGCCCAAAAGGAGCATGGTTCGAATGAGACGCGACCGGGTCTGCGGGCGGCGGCGGCACCGGGGAGGGCTTCATGGTGTCGTGAACCGGGACCGGGAAGGAAGGTGGGGTATCTGGTACTACGGAATGAGGGACAGTGGCAACCAGCACAGAGTTTGGCGCGGATAAAATGATGGTGGTGTTGGGAGTAGGACCATTAGGTATTGAGTCCGATGTGGGTGTTACGATACCAGGAAAATGGTTGACGTTGATCTGAGTGATTGGAGGAACACGGCCAGAAGGTACGACGATGTTTTGTGGCGCGGGAGACGGTGCTGTGTAGCAGGCTAGCTGTGAGATTCTATGATCTGGGAATGGGATGGGAAATGATGGGGCACGGGGGGGGACGGGGCGACGGTCAAGGCGGGACATAGGGTGCAGGTGATGGTCAGAGACATTACACAGGGGATAAGAAGACGATAGCATTAGGGCATGGTCGTCGTCGGCGGTGGACGACGAGAATGCTATTGGGGAGCAATTGGTGTCTTGATGTAAAACGATGTAAGCGCCACGGAGATTCTTGAGGATTGCGATATAAACCGATCGAGTGCGATGATCTGGGTCGCTCGTTAGCTGGACGATCTCATTCCAGAGGTCACAGAAGTCATGCTGTAACGTCGGAAGCGTGCCTCGAATGTCAAATTTAGAAACTAGTTCAAGGACCTTCCAGCGGGTGATAGCGTCCCCAAGACTAAAGGCGTCGAAATGATCAGAAATAATGTTCCAAAGAATGCGGATGGAAGCGGCGAGTGACATGCTGTCGCCATGCCCAAGATAATCCTTCAAGTCAGACCTTGAACACCCTAAGTGGTCGGCAGCAAGTCGGAACCAATACTCGTCGCGTCCCTGTACCCTTGGGAGAATGATGGATAGAATGGTCTGTGAATGATAGGCGGTCACTGGGTCGCTGCGATTGGTCTTCCCAAGAAAGATCCCAAACTCGGTGGAGCTCAGTAGACCATCCCATTCTGCGTTAATGATACGATGAAAGATTTGCGAACTAATGCGAAGGGATGCCGCGTTCATCGCCTCTCCGCAAATGGCAAGCCGCTGCTTCCTGATCTTCGGGGCCACCAAATTAGATGTTAAGGTGCGGTGGAACAAACCGATGAGAATTTCTGTCATCCTCTCCATGTTCGGCTTGATGCAAGTATCAATAGGGTCGTTGAGAACTTTGGATCTGCAGAAACCAGGGATGCCCGCAAAGAACCGCCCCAATTCCTGATCTTCATCGGAACGGTCGAGGGTCCACATAAGAGCACGCCCGTCGATTTCGGGTGACAGTTTACGAGCAAATTCCTTTGCTGTCTTCGCAAGGCCGTGTGTGAACCACTCGTGATAGTGTTTTCTCCGTTTGTCAAAGTACTGCCATGTACGTTGGCTGACGCACTCAAACCTCGCAAGCCACCAGAGTGCTTGGAAGAGTAGAGTTAGGACGCCGGTGGTGAAGAGCCATGCCGAGGATGAGAGGGGAGAATAGTAAGGACTGTCATATCGGAAGAGCGGCATGAACGTGATGGATACGTATATTGCTGTGCACATCCCGACCCACGAAGCAATGGCACTGAAGGCGGTGTGATCGATGTTGAACAAGAACACGAGAAGGCCCGCAAAGAAGAGGAAAAGAGAAAGATGTAAGAGGATAGGCAACGCTTCAACCACCCTGGGGAGGTGAAGGTTGTCGACGCCCTCAGAAAAAAAAGCGCGAATTCGACCTCGGGTATGTGGGCTGGAGCGGGCTTGAGTGAGCTTGATATATCGGCGAACCCACTGTTGCAGCAATGTCGCCAGCAAGGCGCACGTAAGGCTGATGATCAAACTCAAGAACCAGAGGGTATTGACCCAGATAGCGTACTTTGGTGGGGTGAACGAAGACGCTGGATTGGACAGGGTGGAGGGAATGGAAACTTGAGACCCATTAGCGTCAGCGAGCAACTGATAAATATTCGCGAGATAGAACGCCGTTGTGTCTTGTGAATTAGGTCGGAGGTCTTGGATCGATACTGAAACCAATGTCGCGACGGCAGCAGAAAATAGACCAGTCTATGATCACTGAGCGGGCAATATACGGGGAGTAGAATCCGGACTCACAAATATGAGAATCCCATCGGCATCCGCTTGCCATCTTTCGGCCTGTTTCTTGTCATATTCTTCCGCCATCTCTGTATATATGGTGAAGAGCGGACCCGAGCCATCAACAAAGTTGGACTCCTCCAGAGTCTCTGTTGATTGATCATCTGTTCAGTTACGTTGAGCGAACGCTGGGAGAAAATACGTATGAGGACAGGGTAGTACCTCTGTCGCTGATCCCACGCTCCACCCTATCTTCTAAGTTGATGGTCTCGTGAGGAGCTTCAGCTTGAGACATCGAGTATTATAGTATCGACGCAGAGCGTGTTGAACTGTGTTGGGTCGAAGAAGGATGTTGGAGGGGGACCCGAAGGGAAGGGGACGACGTCCGCGTTGAGAACGCGAGGCAAGCGGTGACCCGTCGATGAGACGTTGTGCAACTCCCGCAGCAGCACAGCAACTTGGGCCGACCACAGCATTTATCGGATGGGTCGAGTCCGACGACGGAGCGTCCCCCGGATTCCAGGCCCGTACTGCGCCGGTTCCGTCCGTCCGAGCGGAGTTGGGATGACCCGTAGAACGATTGTGGCACTTATGAACGTGATAGATATTGATAGATATACGGGAGCGACAAGGATGGTTTAAAGAAAAAGGCAAGACTACGACGAGTCTACTCGAAACGTTCCTCCCACTTGTGATCTCCAGAATCCAGATACGGGGACGAAAGTGCTGCCAGTGGCATGCTCTCAGGCTCTTTTACTTTTTGAATTGGAGGCTACCGACCTGCAGCGAGTCCTGTGACAGACACAAGGGAAATGGCACGACGGCAGGCCTACATTGGGGTTAGATACAGTAGGTGTCCAACATCGGTCAGCGCTATCGACGGTACGTGACCAGTAAGAAATCGGAGACGCGCTGACGACTACAGCAGTAACCCATCATCCCAGTCGTCCAGCCGATCCTCGCAACGGTTTTATCAACTCCTTCGACAAACTCTCGAGTTCTTTCTCCGTATAGAGATAGAACTCGGCGCCCTCCCAGGTTGTACCCGCGTCCCCTGTCCACAGACGAAACCAGCCTTCCTTCTGCGTTCCTGAGAAATGGATGTGCTGGAGTCCGTCCGTGGCTCCAACGACTGCTAAGATGTCATCGATGCAATACATATTGGAGAACCCTTTGTGAAACCGGCGACGAAGGGAGCTCCAGCCGCCTCTTGGCATCCACATGCGACAAAAGCACCTTGATTCAGCTCCACGAATTCATCAGGGGAATTTGCGCTGACAACCAAGTTCATGAGTTGCGGCGGGGCGTGCAGTTCGTCCATATCATGTTTTATCCAGTGCCGGCAAATTCAAAATTCAAAATATACAACTGCAGGCATCTGACTAAGGGCGTTGAGAAGGCAAGGGAGCGTGATTAGTTCGCCGCTCGTGAAGTGGGTGACACCACGGAGCAGCCAGTGAGGCGCGACAATGTGGCCGCCTCCGGCTAACTGCAGGCGGCGAATCGCCGCCTTTCCCCCCAACAAGTTGTTAGGGAGGTAGTAATTCTGCGATGTAAAATCATGGAGGCATAAAGAAAGGTTCTGAATAGGTAACGAGCTGCAGAGTGACTTTAAGATGACGTGGGTGGCATAATGGGTTCCTGTAAGGCGGACAGAGCAGACTCGCATGAAATCTGTGAGAAATAGTATAATATCTTCATGATCAATCCCGATATCTGGCCATGTGGGGGCGACACGGATGTCGAAGTCCATCAGGAATGTTCGGGAGCGCTCAATGAAGACCTTGATCCAACGTAATGACAATCCAGGGGCGATGAAAGTCCACAGTGGGCCATGGTTGAGCGCAATTGTACGCCAATAGCGACAGACACGAGTGGTAGGTAACCAGGCAGGGTATGGGAGAAATTGATCGTTGCGCACCTCTGTGCAGAAGGTGAAGATATGTGTGAGAAGTTCTACAGGGAGCGCATGCAAATTAACATTGCAAGGAAGCCGCGATGAAGATGGTGTAAGTATATCTTACCCATATCAAGCTCCGATCACGCCGATCGTCGAGCTCTTCTACCTTCGCACATGTCAGAGTCGCAGACACACAAAGCATTCCAGAGACTCGGGGATTCGGAGACCAGTTAAATAAGAGCGACCTCAAACGACGGTCGGTTACAGTCTCTCTTTTCCCCCTTTCCTAATCTTATCCTGCTCTTCCCTTTGTTCACCGCTCCTGTATCCGCGATCTGCTTGAGGAATATATCAAAGTCCTAACTCAATCCTCGATCTGCCTTGAGTGGCATTGGCCTCACGCCAGTGTTAAGGATTCTTAGGGGCTTGACTCTCCTAAGAGTCCGACTCATTTTAGCCAGATCCGGTGCTGCGTAGGGTCCATTTGCCCAAATAGGTCTTCCTTATGGTGAACGCGCTGCCTACCCGCTACAATTCCGGGTTACACGTATACCCATTCGTCCCCGATGTCCACCTGAGCTCGCTTCCGTAACGCTTCCAGCGCTTCGTCATCTACCTCGCACCCAACCAACACGACCTCGAGCCCATATCGCCCCTTCACAACCGCCACCAACTCAGCACCCACATCCGGGTGTACGGGCTCAGGTGTACGTATCATGGCAGCGCCATTGCCTGCAATGCGCTTAATATTCCACAGGACGGCGCCATCCGGGCGCGCGACCGCGTATCGGACGGTGTTCTGGACGACGAAGATCTTCTGAAGGTCTGGGAGGAGGGTGTTTGCGGATGAGGCGAGAACGCGGAGAACCGAGACGCATGCGGGACCACCGCGATGGAGGCGCAGGGTCCGCACTGACGGGAGCGCAGCGAGCAGGGCCCGCCAGTGCGCCGCGACGTCCGACGTTTCCAATGCTGCGACGTCCTCAGGCGCGTCTTTCTCACGCCCACCGGCGTCAGCGCTTGTGCTCTCGGAAGCGACGGTGAGATCTTCGACGCGAGTAGTGCGAAGATGCGCACATAGGCCCGCGAGATGGAAGAACGGGCTGGAATGGTCGAGCATGCTGCCCCCGCCGTGCGGGTCGACGGGACTGTGCTGCCAGTCGATGTGGAACAGGAAGAGTGCATCGTCGCGCGCAGCCGTGCCGGTATTGGCACGCTCAGAGCCCGTTCGCGACCATACCTCGAACGAGCCGCGCGCGGGGCCGCCTATCACACGCACGACCCGCAGATCACCATCATCTGAGCCAGGTGCAGAGTCACGTGGGATGATGTTGGCTCCGGTGGGGGTAGGGGTGCGCATGCCCGCGAGCATGCTCGCCCAGCGGTCCCAGCTCGGGACGGCCCACGCGCGCCAGAAGAAATGTCTGCGGAGCGTGGAGGGCGCATCGATATGGGCTGAAAGAATTATGAAGCGGCGCGGGGTGGTGTCACGGAAGGAGAGAAGCGAGAGACGCGGCAGCACGACGCGGGGCGTAGGCGGCATCTCCGTGTCCTCCTCTTCCCATACTGCACGACAGTGTGGTATGCGTAGCATTTCGAGCTGGGGCATTGCCCGCAGTACGTCGAGCAGCTCGGGCAGGGCAACGTCCGCGCCAGTCGTGAAGTGCGTGATGCCGGCGAGGAGCCAGCGCGGCGTGCGGATGTGTGCGTCACATGCGAACGTGAGGCGGCGCAAATGTGGAGCCTTGCCTCCGAACAGGGCCTCTGGGAGGTCAACGGCCTGTCCGCTGTCGATGACGCAGAGGTCCAGTGACTCAAGGGGGGAAGGGCTGCGGAGGCGGTCGAGGACACGGAGGATGTCTGCGCGGAGGCCGATGAGGCGGAGGGTGCGTATCCTGGATGCAGCGAAAAGTAGCTCCGACGCGGCGAGCGGATGGAGACCGTTTGTATGTGAGGAACTGACGTGGATATCTATGCGGACGGGAAGCGGGGCAGAGCGCTCCATCATGGCCAGCGACCATGAAATGGAGAGGCCCGGGGTGATGGACGACCAGAGTTCGTGTAGGCCAAGCGCGGCTGAGCGCCAGTAGTGACAGACATGTGTTATCGCTACCCAGTGTGGCCGAGCAGGCGGGTTGACCCCTTCTGACACATATGGTTCTGCTAACAATAGAAAGATCTTCTGAAGAATTTCGACAGGAAGCTGGAGGCCCACGTGCCTGCATGTCCGACTCGTGAGTATCAGACGAAACAACTCAATACTCGACGTACGAGGGAGGAGTGGGATTCTTCCACAAGGAGAAGGTATTCAAGGCGATCTTCAAGCTACCGGTCCCAAGTGTGACTCCTTGAGAAAGCATCGCGACGACGAATGTGGCGGGGATGGACTGGGGGAGGCCCTTCTGACGAACGCCTGCTTTTGAGGGTGCGCGAGTCAGGTACTCGCCACGGTTGCTGTCCCTCCAGAATGACGTGTCCTGGTACGATAAACGTAATGAGCAGCTAGCTGGCTGTGTGCACATTCACAAGGCGGTGCCCCATCAACTGCGGTGAACAACGGGGGAACGAGACAGCGCCTAAGTGACAGGGACATTGTCGAAATACATACGTGGCTGACCCTTGGGCTGACTCGCGGGCGTCCATGCTGCTGCTGACCGGCCCGGGTGCAACCTCCACGTTTGTCCATTGGGAACTCACCGACTCGTAGTGTTGCCGCAGAACCAATGCAGGCCAATTCGAGTTGGTAACCCGGTTTTAACTTGCGCCGCTAAACTGACACCGGTGTAACTTGCAAGTTCGGGGCTTGTGTGCTGCTGTTTCCCGCGTTGCGGCCAATGGAAACAATGCAATTTTTGACTTCTCACGGTAAACATGACAGGCAGGTATTTAATTATTATTAAAGATAGATAGGTTTAAGCATGCGAGAAAGTTCCTGAGACTGGTATGTAACTTGCAAGTTCCATAATTTCCAAGTCAAGTCACACCGGTGTCAACTCGACCTTACGGAAACACTACATGCGAAGCCTCACACTGGCCTCCGAGTCTTCCAAGAAAAAGTTCTAGTGGCTCCGAGTGGGTGCGGGTCAGCTCTAGTCAGTGTTCAGTCCGAACAATCTGAACAAGACCGTGAAACCTATTCCACAAACTGGGGAACGGCGAGGAAATCTTTCCCACTACACCTCATAATAACGCTACTATACCAGAGTTAGATTTACAATTGTGTGTACATCGATGAGTCCCAAATATGTACCCGGGTTCGCTTCCTCAACACCACCAGTGCTTCCTTGTCTACCTCACACCCGACCAGCACCACCTCAAGCCCAGACCGCCCATTCACAACTTCTGCCAGCACCGCACCGACATTCGCCTGCACAAGCTTGCGGTTAGCCATAACAGAGTTAGCGTCAACGCCATAAATCCCGATGCCGCCCAGGCACGCATCAGAGGCAGTGGCGCATCGGACAGTACTCTGGACCACAAAGACCCTCTGGAGGTGCGGGAGGAGCACCGTAGAGGAAGAAAGCGCGCGGAGGACTGAGAAGCACGCGGGGCTGCCACGGTGCAAGCGCAAAGTCTTCACCGACGGCAGTGCGGCAAGCAGCACTTGCCATCGCTCCACGACTTCCGGTGCGTCCTGCACGCCGGTCCCATGCTTGATGGTGGTTGAAGAAGTCTCGGGCGCGACGGCGAGGTCACCGATACGGTCGGTGCGGAGGTGCGCGCACAGGTTCGCGAGGTGGAAGAACGGGAGGAGCTCGTCGATTGGGCCCCCTCCGTCGGGCATGAAGACGCGGAGGCGCTGCCATTCGGCGCGGAACAGGAAGAGCGCGTCTTCACGCGTGAACGGGCCGGCATTGCCGCGAGCGCTTTCGGGACCCGTCCGGGACCACACTTCGAATGAACCTTGCTCATGCCCACCCGTCACCTGTGCGAACCGCAGGCCGCCATCGTCGATGCCCGGTGCAGAGTCGTTAGGGATGATGGCTTGCATAGCTGTGAACATGTCACCCCAGCCCTCCCATCCCGGGACGAGAAATACACGCCAGAAGAAGTGTCTGCGTATTGTGGGGGGTGCGTCTATGCGCGAGGAAATAATCACGAGGCGGCGTGGGGTGTTGTCGCAGAATGAGAGGAGCGAGAGACGCGGCAGCACCGCGCGGGGTAGCGGCACCTGCTCAGGTGCATTTTGGTCGTCCCGTTCATTGAGGAGCTGTACTACGCGCAGCGTCTGAAGCTGCGGCATCGCCTGAAGCGGGAGGAGAAGTTCATGCAGCGAGACGCTCGCGCTGGTCGTGAAGTGCGTGACCCCGGCGAGGAGCCAGACGGGCGCTCGGATACACGCAGGTGTTTCGAACGTGAGGCGGCGGAGATGCGGTGTATCTCCGTCACACATGGCCTCTGGGAGGTCGACGGGCTCTCCCACCCTAGTCACCCAAAGGCTGAGTGACACGAGCGGGGACGGATTGCCGAGGCGATTGAGGACTTCGAGGACGTCTGCAGGGTGACCCGAAAGGCGGAGGCTGCGGATTCTGGATGCGGAGAGGAGTTCCGAGGCGGCGATCGATTCGAGCCCACTGTGGAAGAAGGGACGGATGTGCATGTTAATCCGCATTGGAAGCGGGGCGGAGCGCTCCACCATGGCCCGCGACCAAGAGAAGGAGAAACCCGGGGTGATGGACGACCAGAGTTCGGGCTGGCCGAGTGCAGCCGAGCGCCAGTAGCGACAGACATACGTTATCGCTATCCAATCTGGTCGACCAGACGAATGAAGGGATTCTCGTGCAACGTAAAGACCCACCAAGAAAAGAAAGATCTTCTGAAGAAGCTCGAGGGGAAGCTGGAGGGCTATGTGCCTGCATGCAACATATTGTATGGGTCAGAACAGAGCGTAAAGACTCCGAGTCGATGACACTCAACATACGAGGGTGGTAAAAATTTCATCCGTAGTATGCTACCTATGCAAACAGCGTCTCCTCGGGCCAACATCGCCGCGAAAATGGAATTGTTGAATGAGATCCCGCAAGGATCAAGCACAGGATGAACGCTTTCGAGTTCTCACTAGTAACCAAGGAACTAGTTGACCGAGTCCACAAAGCGGTGCCCCACTACTAGGCCACCACTGGCAGACTCGGAGTAGCTGTGGGGGTCAATAGCAGCACGGTACACTGGATGCAAAGCAGAGTTTTCAGACCAATAAAACCCATAGGAAACCCTATGGAGCGTTAACCACTTACCAAGGGTTTTTTCTGTCAAAAAACTCCGAAAAAAAGAGTTTGAATATTCCAAGCAAAAACAGCACTTTTGGCAGGCAATGAATCATGTGACTCGGAAAAAATTCAGACTCTTTTTTCGGGGTTTTTCGAAAAGAAAAAACCTATGATAAGTGGTTAACACATCCATAGGGTTTTTTATGGGTTTTATTGGTTCTGAAAACTCTGCTTTGCATGCAGTGGTCGACATCATGCCGAGTTCGTCTCCCCATTTGTATTCTGGGGCATATGTGACAACGACAAAGACAGGCGGCCAAACGACTATTAGTACGACGCACACGTACGGGGAGCGGCGAGGAAATCCCAAACCTCTCACTAGCACTTGTATAGATAAGGACTACTCTCCCAAAGTTACATGTACACCCGTTCATGTCCAACGTGCACTCGAGCTCGCTTCTGCAACGCGTCTAGCGCCTCTTTGTCCACATCACATCCAGCCAACACCACCTCCAGCCCAGACCGCCCGCCCACAGCTTCCACCAGCTCCGCGCCAACATCCACTTGCACGAACTTGCGGCCAGCCACCGAAGAGCCAGCGCCAGCAACGCTGACGTCTTCCTGGCCCACGGGGGCGGCGGCGGTGGCGGCGGAATGGATAGTGGAGTGGAAGACAAGGACCCTCTTGAGATGCGGGAGGAGGGGGTCCGCAGATGCGGAGAGCGCGCTGAGGACAGAGACAGATGCGGGATTTCCACCGAGCAGGCGCAGCGTCTGTACAGACGGCAGCGCGGCAAGCAGCGCCTGCCATTGCGCTGCGACGTCCGGCGCGTCGGTCGCGGGCTCGCCTACGGCTCCCGTGCCATTGATCGTGGTCTTGTGCGCGACGGTGAGGTCCTCGATAGGCGCGGTGAGGAGGTGTGCGCAGAGGCTCGCAAGAAGGAAGGACGGACAGGGGTAAGCGATCAGGCCAACTTCGCTCCGCGAGTCGGGGACGCTGGGAGACCAATCGAAGTGAAACAGAAACAGCGCGTCCTCGCGCGCAGTCGTGCTGGCGCTTTCAGAGTTCGTCCGGGACCACATCTCGAACGAGCCGCGCTCATACCCGCCCACCACATGTGCGATCCGCATGCCACCATCGTTGATGCCCAGTGCAGAGTCGCCCGGGACGAAGGCCTGCGTGGCCGCGAACATGGTAGCCCATTGGCCCCAGCTCGAGACGGCCTCCACCCTCCAGGAGAGGTGCCTGCGTAGTGTAGGCGGCGCGTCGATGCGCGAGGAAAGGACAACAAAATCGCTCGGGTTGTTTCCGTAGAAAAAGAGGAGCGAGAGGCGTGGAAAGACCACGCGGGGCAACGGCACCTGTTCAGGCGGGCCTGTGACACGCCATGGGCCGAAAATTGTCACTAGGCGTAGTACCTCGAGCTGCTTCATTACCTGCAGCGCACCGAGAAACTCATGCAGTGAGAAGACTGCGCTGGTCGTGAAGTGGGTGATACCAGCGAGGAGCCAGGGCGGCGCGCGGACGCGAGTAGTGGTTTCGAATTTGAGGTGGCGAAACTGTGGGGTCTTTCCACCGAAGAGGGCCACCGGGAGGTCGACGTAGTCGGATGCGTAGGCCATCACCCAGAGGTCGAGACTCTCGAGTGAGGACGGACTGCAGAGGTGGTCGAGGATTTTGAGGATGTCGGCGCGGTAGCCAGAAAGGCGGAGGGTACGTATACCGGGAGACGCCAAGAGCAGCTTTGAGGCAGCGAGCGCTTCGAGCCCGTCCGCGAAGCAGGGGCGGATGCGCATATCGATACGCATGGGGAGCTGTGCTGACCGCTCTATCATGGACCGGGACCAAGAGATGGAGAGGCCCGGTGTGATGGAAGACCAGAGTTCGTACAGGCCGAGCGCGGCCGAGCGCCAGTAGCGACAGACATATGTTATCGCTATCCAGACTGGCTGACTTGGATAGGGAAACGGAGAGAATCTTCGTGGTGGAAGGCAAAGGTCCGCCAGGAAAAGAAAGATCTTTTGAAGAAGCTCAAGAGGGAGCTGAATGGTTGACTCGGAGTACCTGCATGTGAGTAAACAAAAAGTTGAGACTCGGCGGTGGACTCAACATACGAGGGTGCCGGTAGCGAAGCATTCCTCCGTAGCGAGGTGTCCAGGGTAATATTCGGGCTGCTGCTCGTCACAACCGCGTCTCCTCCAGCCAACATTCCCGCAATAAAAGGGGGTGGGAAAAAGAACAGTTATCGGAGGAGATCCTGTAAAGATCAACGTCGATCAAGCAAGCTTTCTAAAGGTAATCGTCAATGCTGTCCCAACAGGAGAACGATCATGTACGACGAACGTACTTGTAACGAGGACTGCTACAAAGTGGTGCCTCCCCGCCTTTACCGACTACTCAGGACAATGACAGCATGTATGTAATGAGGTGGCGCCTAAGTCGGGGGAACGTCGACTTCGTTCCTGGCCAACGTGAGGGCGCTAAGATGACCGTGACACTGACCCGAGCTGTGGTAGATCTGAGCTTGCACCGTGACCGGGAGGTTGAGTGCACGCAGACAATTGAAGGCGTGAGGCACGTGAGAGTCGGTCGAGTGGGCACGGTGTACCGTGACCGTGTGTCCAGAATCAATGGCACCTGAGGCCTGTTTTAATGACCACCCGAGCTCGCTTCCGCAGTGCATCCAGCGCCTCCTTATCCACCTCACAACCGACCAACACCATCTCTAGCCCAGACCGCTTGGCCACAACTTTTACTAGCTCCAGGGTAATCTTCCCGACTGTGTCTCCTAGGGAGAAGAAACTAAAAAAAAGAAATCATTAGAGGAGATCTCGGAGGATCAAGCAATGCCAGTGAATGCACACTTTGTGAAAGTAATCGACAGGTTACTAGCTACGGTAGCTGTCGTCACAATACTGGGATAACACTTCCTAGTAACCAAGAGCTAGTTGATCGACTCGACATAGAGTAGCGAGGACAACGTATGTAATGATGTCACAGAGAATAGGAGCTTTCAAAGTTGCTGCAGCGGCGATCCAAACCGACCGATTCGTTTTTTTTTGGCTAGTGAAACATCGAATCGGTCTGTTTGAACTTTGAATCGGTCGCTGCGGCTAACATGACCATGCCAGAGCGCCAAGACGACATTGACTCAGGCGTCGAATGCTACTCTCGCCAATACAGCACGACTCGGAGTCACACGTACACTCGTTCGTGCCCAATGTATACTCGAGCTCTCTTCTGCAACGCCTCCAGCTCCTCCTCGTCCACCTCACATCCAGCCAACACCACCTCCAGCCCAGGCCGCCCGCTCACAGCTTCCACCAGCTCAGCACCTACATCCGCCTGCACAAACCTGCGACTAGCAACAGAAGAGCCTGCGCCTGCGCCAGCAACGCAGGTGCCATCCAGAGGCACGGCCGCGGCGGAAAGGACGGCGGAATGGAAGGGGCTGCGCAGATGCGGAGAGCGCACGGAGTACCAGGACACATGTGGGGCTGCCACCGTACAGACGCAGGGTCTTTACAGATGGCAGCACGGCAAGCAGTTCTCCCCATTGCGCCGCGACATCAGGCGCGCCGGCCGTACTCTTGCCTTTGATCGCAGTCTCAGGCGCGATGGTGAGGTCTTCGATATGCGCAGTGCCGAGGTGTACGCACAGGCTCGCGAGGCGGAAGGATGGACTGTGGTGGAGGGTCTGGCTAATTACGCTGTGGGAACTCTGGGACCAGCTGACGCGAAACAGAAACAGCGCGTCCTCGCGCGCTGCCGTGCTGGCACTATCGGAGTACGTCCGGGACCACACCTCGAACGAGTGGTGTTTCTGCTGGCCCATCACGTTTGCGACCCGCAGGCCGCCATCGTTGGCGCCCGGCGCAGAGTTGCCTGGGACGAGGACCTGTATGGCCGGCAACATGCTAGCCCATTCGTCCCAGCTCAGGACGACTTCTTTATGCCAGAAGAAGTGTCTGCGAAGGGTACGGGGGGCGTCGATAAACGAGGGGATGATAACGAAGTCGTTCGGTTTGCGAATGGAGAGGAGGGAGAGGCGTGGCAGCGTGACGCGCGGTGGCGGCACATGCCCAGGAGAGTCTCCGTCGCGCCATGTCTTGTCAACATCCTCAAAGCACAGAACCTCGAGTTGCGGCATCGCCTGTAAAGCGCCAAGTAGATCATGTAGCGAAATTCTTTCGCCAGTCGTGAAGTGTGTGATGCCGGCGAGGAGCCAGCCCTGTGCGCGGATGTGAGCGAGGGTTTCGAATTTAAGGCGACGAAGGTGAGGGGCCTTTCCACCCAACAAGTCGACTGGGAGGTCAACTGGGCCGGGGTACAAATGTGCAGATGTCGAGAGCCTCGAGTAGGGATGGACTGCAAATGCGATTGAATATACTGAGGATGGGATAGCTGAGGCCGGAAAGGCGGAGGGTGCGTATCCTCAAGCTGGAAGTCAAGAGTAGCTCTGAGACAGTGAGTGAGTTGAACCCCCCAATGGAGCACCCAACTTCCATATCGATACGCATAGAGAGCGGGGCAGAGCGCTCCACCATCACCCGCGACCAAAAGATGGACAGGTTCAGGGTGATGGACGACCAGAGTTCGGGCTGGCTGAGTGCAGCTGAGCGCCAGTTACGACAGACATACGTTATCGCTATCCAATGTGGTCGACCTGACGAATGAAGGGCTTCTTGAACGGATTCTTTTCGTGCAAGGAAATAATCAACCAAGTCAAGAAAGATTATCTGAAGAATCTCAAGGGGGAGTTGGAGGGCTGCGCCCCTGCTTGCAGCATATTGTCAAGACAGAATGTAAAGACTCCGAGTAGATGACATTCAACGTACGAGGGCGGCGGGCCATTTCTCCCCGGCCCGGTGTTCAGGGTGATCTTTAGGAGGTTACTCGCATCTCCTCCAGCCAACATCGACACAATAAAAGGGGGCGATAAGAAAAAATAATTGTTGAGATCCTGTAAACTTGAACTTTCTGAAGGCAACCGTCAAAGTACTAGCCAGAGTCACGACTGGAATGGCAACACTGTATGTAAAGAGACTGTAAGTTTGAGGGAAATAGATATCGCTTCTGGCCGACGTGAGAGTGCTACAGTGAGATTGCCATGACTCGTGACTCGGACGCTGATTCGGAAGTCGGAAGTCAGTATACCTGGCCTCCGAATTGAACAAGAGGGTCACGGTACTCTGAGTCCACAGACATACCCTGCAGTTACGTGAAAGTACAAAAGCCTAATGACTGCGTGTATAAAATTCCATCAGACACATAGCGTTCATTGCGTTAGGAAGGACAAAACGGCGAGTCGAGCGAGCAGGCACGGAATTAACGGCGTTCTTACTCTGTTGTTTCTGACTGTTGCACTTTTTCTTTTTTCCCTGCAGATGCACGCGTTGACAAACGATGGTCCACTGTAACTCTGCAACTGCGGGAGGACACAAAGCGTGAGGGGCCAATTGAGTAAAAAAAATTTCGTCGGCACATGATCAGAAAAGAAGGAAAAATGAGGTAAGTACAGAAACTACATTGAAAAATCAACGAAAAAAAAAAAAAAAAATCAGTCATAGGTGCTATGCTGCGGCAATCACATCATTTCGGGTGTCGGCTCTGATCGCGTTTCTAAGACAGTGAAAGAAGAGAGGCTCTCGTAAGAATATCAACCACGATGAGAAAAACGAATGGCGCACATACCATCGGGCTGCATTTCCACCGACCACAGTATAATGTCGTCGCGCAGCAAGTGGAGAATCATGAGCGAGTCCCGGAACGTGTGCTCTGGCGTGGCATGCATGGCGGCGACGGCCTCGTCGAATGCGTGCTTCGCGAGGTGGCACGCGCGGTCGGGGCTGCCACGCACGTCATGGAAGAAGACGGAGAAGTTGAGCGCGACGCCGAGGCGGGTCGGATGCCACGGGGGCAGCGTGCCAAACGCATGCTTGTACGACGCCTTGTACGCCTCGAGCGCGAGCAGCGCCGAGCGTTCGCGCTGCTGCCGGCGTGCGAACTCTGCGAGGTACCGGTGGTAGTCGCCCTGCCTGTGGGGAACGCCGCGCGCCGGGTAAGGATAAGCTTTTAAAGATGGGGTGGACACGTGCATCTTGTGGTAGAAGACACGTTCCTCGCCCGCCTCGGCGGCCGGGACGAGGTACCGGTCGAGCAAGTCGAGCAGGTCCTGGCATGCATCTGCAAGCTCGAGCTCGATCTTTTCGCGCTGGCATCGGATGAGCGCGAGCTCGCGGGGCATCGCGGTGCCGCTGGCGGCCTCTTGTTTCTCGATGCTCTCGACGGTGCGCCAGCTCGTGCGGAGCGTGCCCGTGACGTGCTTGTACGCGATTGAGAGGAGGTTGCGCTCTTCCATCGTCAGACGTGCATCCGAGTACGAGATGACTGATTTGAGCTGCTTGATGACGTCTTTTTCATTGTGGGGGGCGAAGAAGTCCGCATTCGTTGAGCGATCGTGCGACCCCGACGAGAGGAGGGGAACGAAGGACAAGGAAAATGTGAAATGTAACGTACCGTCCCACCGTTCTGCCTGCTCTGCAAGTTTAGCGAGCGCCAGACACTCCGTGCGGCTTGTTCTTGTGTTTACCTACTGCAGGTGAGAGGCGGCTGGGGGCGCAGAGGGAGGCGGAATTGGCGCACGGGAGACATGGCACCGAGTCGGCGTCAGACGGAGGGGACAAGGAAAGTGGGGGAGGTAAGGGAGAGGAGCGCGGGGTTGGGCCCAAGAGTAGATTTTACATTTTTATGAAGGCCGGAGCTGGCTGGCTGAGTGGCACCAGGGTTGGGGCAATGGGCATGTGAACAAATGGGGAGCAAGGCAGAAAAACGTGTCGCGCTTGTGTATGCCCTTGTGCCGTAGTTCTATAGGCTAAAGGTGGGTCTCGGTCCGGCAAAATTCCCCTGATAGGCAAGAATCCGGGCTTTCTCGCTTAGGGGTCGCTTTCTCGACCCACCATCACATCGCCACTACTCACATGTACTCACATTCTTAATTGCTGCCATTTCTAGCTGTTACTGCCCCTGAGGCCTGAGACACGGGTGTGCATCTCCTGTCTGGTCCCCTATCATCTGCTCTTGGGCACGCGGCCGCAGCACCGAATTAGCATGTAAACTTTACTCCCAAAGAAAAGCACCGACTCGGGAGATGATACAGTACCGACCCCCGGACCCGATCCCATGGCAAGCCTTTTCCTGAGCGCTAGGGCGGCCTCTACCCTTCAATTGAATACGGAATCTTCTGGAAACTCCACACGCACTCGGCGACGAAACCCCACTCTTGCCCTTGACATGACATCGTCCCTATGGCAAATGAAACAGAGTTATACAGAGAAAGCGAACATGTCATGTGCGGGGCCCCGCTGCAAATCCATCCATTACGTCTTAGCAAACCCAGTTTATAACGTGACTACAGTACCCCATAGACCCGGTCAGTAAACCCTACGCGTCTGCGCGAAATCTTACGCCCCGGCGCGCCTCCTCTATCCGGAAGGTCCCCATCAATTCACAACGCCGTTATGGAACACAATCAAAAAAGGCCGGCACTCGCGTATAAGTCAAGCCCACATACCCATTCTAGTGGTTTGCCTCCGTGCGCTGCTGCGCCTCACACTGTATGCGTCTCGGACGAGAAGAACCATCCATTGGCGGATAAGACATCAGCGCATCAGCCTTAGCAAGGTGCTGCCAGAACTAGCACTCCAGCGTGAGTACCGGGCCATCGTCTTCGTTCCTCTTGTCCCTAAAGTGAATATACGAAGATGCCCGGTGATAGCGGTACGAATGATAGAACCGCAGCATAGTTCTCTTTTTCTCTTCCATCGAATAGCCGTCGCCGCCGCATCCGCGCGGGTACACACAGAGTAAGGTTGCGGCCGCCGGAGGCGGTGCGGTGCCAGGTGTTGGAAGCAGCCCAAATTCTTCCGCAAGGCAACCTACGAACAAGCCGCGACAGTGCCGGCCGCATAGCTAGCGGAGATACCCATCAAACGCCCACTGTTTTAGCAGCGCCATCACGAGCGAGTCCACATGGGTTTTGCGCTGATATCCCACTGATGCGTTTCAGTCGCACTTCGAAAAGCAGGCAGCACGTAAACCAATCGAGACTCCGTCTATGTTGTGTGACAATTAAGGTGACGTCAAGGAGACGGACAAACCTTGGAGAATGTGCCCATGCGGATGACGCGTCCCTCCTTGTCGAATCAAAGGGAATCATTAGGTGCGAAGCTATCGATGAAGTGAGATGCTTGTTCCCCTGGGGACTCGCCCTCGGCCACTTTACGCTGCAACATTGGCACAAACTCGCCGATTTGGAGGAAGGACGAGTCGCCGAGGACGCCTCGTACCGCCCAGCCTGAGCTTAGAAAAGCGACCAATGACTATCGAGCGCACAGCATCCCATGCAAGTATCGTAAATGGCTTTTTACGCTCGAGTCACATCATCTGGTCTCATAATCAGATCAAAAAAGTTCACGTATACGCCGCACCGGTTTTATCACTGATGGCCTGGGAATCGCCATACTGTTTAACGCGAGTTAGACCAGTCGCCAGCATAGATACATAGACACAGGTACACCCCTCGACGAGGAGCGTGTCTACCGTTCAGTAGCAACTTGGAATTGCGACCCATGTAGACGAGCATGAGTTGCCGTTTGTTTTGCAGGCGATTATACTACGCACGTTGAATACGTGATCCCGTTGACCCTAGCGTCAGACTGGCGGTTTGCGGGCACCTCTTGTTGTATTCACTGCCAGGTGATGGATCCTATCAAAGTAAACGAACCCGCGGTTTCTCCATGTCCACCAGGTATAGAAGGCAAAGGAAGGGCGGGAAGTAATCGCTCGGGAGCGCGATCCGGAAGGATTCGCTTTGGACGCTTTATACCGCTTGCTTTACCGTATTCTTGTTATGGCATGACACACTCCCAAAGCGGCCCAAGGGGCTTAAGAACTGTACAGTAGTTATTTCGTTTTTAACGACCACATTGAGTATATGCGCCTCAGTCATCCTTATTCCCGACCAAGGTGGGTTCCAGTTTTCGTTAACCAAACACTGTAAACACTGACATATTCGTAGCAAAGCGATGTGTCATTGTATTTTCTAGGTGGATCATTATTTCAAATACAGTCATTCCAATTCCTGACTGAGTACACGACTCGTCGTCGTATTATCTAGACCGATAAACGCAGCAGAGCCTTAATAATGCAAAAGGAAGGCGGCCTTTGTCCCGCTTCCAAAGTTGATGCTTTCGAAAACTCGAATCCACTGCCCGTCCCCCATCTAATGCCAAATGGTGCGAATCGGGCGTCATATAAATATCGCGTCGTCATTACGCTCGGGTCAATGGGGCTACTACACAAGCACTTAGACGGCAGAGCGCCAAAGCCAAGGGCACCAACCTTACTCGGGCCAACCCCCACAGTGCCCGAGGTTAAAGCTCACGAGGAGGCTATCAAAGAGTACGACGCTCAGCTGGACAAGTGGCAAACGCGCGATTACACATAATCAGCACCATCCCTGATTCCATCCTCATCCGGATCCAGAGCCACACCACAGCAATGGATATGTGGAATGCACTGAAGGTCGAATTCGAAGGACCCCTGCAGAACGTGCAGAACGAACTGCAGAACCGCCTGAGGCTAGCAAAGTGCGGGGAGAACGAGAACGTGCGGGAGCACATCGACCGGTTGCACAATGTGATTGAGGAGCTTGCGGGGGCGGGCATCGCCATCCCCGACTCCGAGTACGCCGCCATTCTCATCAGGTCCATGCCGAAATCGTATGGAAATTACTTCGCATTGATATCGGCAGCAGTGGAAGTGTCCGGGAGGAGTCTCACGCCAGCCATGGTGGTGAACTTCGCAGGCATGGAGTACGATCGGCGCCAGATGGAGAACGCGCCGAGGCATGGCGGAGCATCTACGGGAGACAGTGCCTTGTACCCATCTGCGCCCGACACCAGCAGGTCTGGGCAGGGGGGCATGGGTCTAGGAAAAAGAGAAGAAAGACGCAGTTGCTTCAACTGTGGGAAAGAAGGCCACCTGAAACGCGATTGCAGAGAGCAGAGGAGACGCGGTAGCGAGAAGGCCAAGGAGCCCGGTGGCGGGAGCGCCAGTTCCGGAACTAGCAGCGACGGCCAGCTTCTTCGCGAGGGTCAAGGAGGCCACACCACTGCCAAAATGCGCGTACTCGGCCGTGGCGTTTAGCGGTCTCGCGCGGGGACTAGGGCCGTCATGATTGACAGCGGCTGTACAACACGTATCGCGGCTCAGTCACCCCATACATCTCCAATAAAAGTGAAGTTCGCTGTGGTCATGCATGTGGGAAAGGGAAGGAAATCGTACGTTGATCGCTGATGAGGTCCTGTCCTCCCTTCAAAGTGCTAGTCACTCTATCTATACTTCTCCTCGGGTCGACATCCATTACTCGCTACAGGAGTGAGGGATAGTGAGGGATAGTAACGATTGGACTAATATTCTCCATCTACCAGTAGACAGCTTCGCCCTCGCCGTGTCCGTAATAGTCGCCGTCCTTTCCCAAGTGTCCCATACCTCCTCGTCACTTCCTGTATCTGCACTGTCCTCGTCATAGTCTTCTTCTACTCCAGAATTGTCGTCTGACTCGTCTTCGAGGTAGAGGCCCCGATCCACAGACTCGGAACGTATTTGTGAATCTGTCTCGAAGGTTTCCCCAGGACCCAGCACGTCGACGACGATCTCACCGAGCAGCTCAATTGCACGGCTAGTCACAAGGCACTTGCGCAAGTCGAGAGTCTCCAAAGGAATGCTCTACGCGCTTCATGAGTGCGTCGCACAGATGGAGGGTCTTGCGTTCAAGTAGTGCCGTATCAACGAAGACGAGCGTCGTCAGCAACGGAAGCAGCGGGTTCTCACGTCCTCCTTGATCTCCCAACAGTATCTCCCTGAATCCATGCTCTGCTGGCGGCGTCAGACGCACACTCTGGAGCAGGGACCACCTCGGCGCGTAGAGGAGCCAGAAATGCTTGTAGAGGGTCTTTGTGTAGTTTTGTGCAGTGAGTGTCACGAGGCCGTCCAGAGGGAGGGCCCTCATCGCCCAGTGAAAGACCACCATCTCGGAGCCACTGCCCGGAGACCAGTGCTTTCCCACAACAGAGAACGCCACGCGTGCAGGTGGGCATGGAGTCAAAACCTGCGAGCTGATCGAGAAATTCGACGTCGATATCGGGCAAGGTCCATACAAGGATCTTGGCCCACTTTCCATTCTTGCTGAACCACATGCTCTGTAGCGGTTGGGTATCTTGGGGTCCATTGGCGTGTCGAGAAACATGATAGAGGGTTCCACGCACGTCGTCGTCGTCGTCGTCCTGGTTACAAGATTCTGCGTCGACGCACGGCGAGGGGAGAGCCAGTAAGGTGAGGTAAGCGAGTGCGAGCTCACAATCTCTCGCAGGGGAGGAGACTTCGAAGAGTGTAAGGGAGGGGAGCGTGACGGTGCGATCGACATCTGGCAGCGAGGCACCAGGAGGTGCAGCCGGGGAAGCCCAGTGAAGGGCAAGCGCCTCGAGTTGTAACATTTGGCTCAGAGAATCCAACCAAATTGAGAGGATCGGCCTCTCGAACGGTGTGTGTATATAGAGGTGTTCGAGGCCCCCTAAGAGCGGTGGATTCCAACTGATGTCGCAGTTATAGAGCTCGAGGCAAGAGAGCCTGGGGGCGGAGCCATCGAAAAGAGTGTCAGGGACGACTGCTCGCTCCCCTATCTCTCTGTTATCGTATTCGCCACCGGCCAGCGAAAGGTATTTGAGAGTGGGAGCAGGCAATATGAGTCCTTTGAGTATCCTGTGGAAACGGAAGGGTTCGGCGCTAATGCTAAGGTGGGATATGTGGGAGACGTGATCCTGGAGTTCTTTTTGGAGTACACTGAACCGGGTATCGTCCGAGAGACGGAAGGGAATAGTTGCCTCTAAATATAAGGGTACTCTCTTCGCCCTAGAGAGTATCTCAGCCGCGCCGGCCGAACTGAAGGCAGTGAAATCAACGTGACTCCAAAGGAGCGGGAGGTTGAGTGCAATCTCGCGCCATTGGTGACAGACGTGAGCTACACGAAGCCGTGCTAGATGTTCTGGGCGCTTTGGTTGTTCATTCAGTGTGAAGGTTGCGGCGATACCTCAATGCTCGGAGGGAAGCTTCCAAAGACTTGATCTCCGCGTCAATTGCTTGCCGTAGGTGGTCTGTGTCCATCGTCAAAGAACCAAACAGTGTCATGGCTCTCGTTGAACCACGTAGTTTCCATCGTATTACCGTAACTAACTTGAACCAACTCGGTCTTCGCCGCACGCTTACGGCTTAGAGCAACGTCCAGTCCCGACCTCTCGATTGCGTTGCTTACAGACGCTATTGTAAATATCGTGGTCGAATTTGATGGGCCTAGGAGCTGTACAGTACCACTGCAGTACCTTCCGCTGAAGTGCTGGCAAGCTCCGTGCTGGTTACAACTGTCTCTCATTCCGCCATACCAGACACCTGACCTGCCTTCAAAAGCTGGTTCTCGACAAGGCTGTGAAGCCCTCTCCGACGCCACAGCTACCCGCACGCCGTGCCGCAGCCAGCTGTTGAGATGCATAGGTCTTCCTGCTCATCACCTGCTACTATCGGGCAGGCGGTCGCACTATCGAATTGGCGCGTAAACTTGCTCAGGCAATGGAAAAAACACCGATGCGAACTGCGTCTGGGGGAGATGGTTCAGCACTGTGCCAGATCCCTTGGATTTGTCTTGGTGATGGCGTCCTTTCCCGAGCGCGAGGGCGGCCTCTGCACTTCAACGAATCACGAAATAATCTTCCCTGGTAACTCCACTTGGACTAGGCGACGCCCTTGACGTCGTGAACCGTATGGTGCCGTTAATGAAACGAATGATACTATTATACACAGATACAGAGAAGACAAACGAATCATGTGGTTCTTCGCAGCGAATCTATCCATTTCGCCCTAGCGAACTCAGCCTATTGACAACACGCACATCTCATAGACCCGGTCAACAAGCCCTAAACATGACAAAATTCCCTGAGCATCTGCGCGAGAATCTTTATGCCCCGGCGTGTGGTTTCCATCTGGAATGTCACCATCAATCCAAAATGCATGCAATCGAAAAAAAAAAATACCAAGCACTCACGTCCAATGGAGTGTAGCTCACACGCACGTGCCCAGTCTGGCGGTCCGCCTCCGTGGGTGGCGCCATAGGCTTCTCAGCGGGTGAGAAGATCCACCCGGGGGCGACTAGGACGCCGGCCTCAGCAAGTTTCTCCCAGAACTGGTGCTCCGGCGTGAGCACCGAGCCGTCGCTTTCGTCCCTCTTGTCCGGCACGTCCCCGAAGTGCAACTTCACCCAGACGAACATCCCCGACGACGGTGGCACGAACGAGAGCAGTGGTCTGGCCTTCTCACCCAGCAAGCCGCCACTCCCGCTCCCGCGCGGGTACGCGCAGAGCGACGCAGGGCCGCCAGGGGCGGTAATACTGGGCTCCGGGAACAGCTCGAATTCCTCGGCGAGGCAATCCACGAGAAAGTCACGACGGTGCTGATACTGCGTGCGCAGGCCGCGCAGCCACCGGATGTACCCGTCGAACGTCCATTGCGTCAGCAGAGCCACTACGAGCGCTTGGCTAAGTCCGCACGGGTTCTGCGTCGATGTCTCGCCGATGCGTTCTAGTCGCTCTGCGAACAGTGGGCTGCACGTAAACCACCCGAGCCGCATCCCCGGTGCGATCGTCTATTATATGGGTATGTAGTGGTAGTGGGTTCGAGGTGACGGAAAGAAGATGAACAAACCTTGGAGAATGTGTCAATACGGATGACACGCCCTTGCGTGTCGATTTTGAGGAAGCTGGGTACGAGGCTATCGATGAAGCGTGCGACTTCCTCTCCCGCAGGCGGTTCGCACTCGGCTTTACGCTGCGACTTTGGCACAAACTCGCCGATTTGGAGAAAGAAATACGGGTCGTCCTCGGCGATGATGACATCTTTTACCACCAGCCTAAGCTCATAAAAGTGACCATTGGCCATCGAACTCGAACTCACCGTATTCAACGCAAATATCATAAATGGCCTTTTTGCGCTCGAGTCCCATCGTCTACGATAGTACCAACATCAGATCAATGTTTGCAATTATATGGCTATACATACCGTCCCGCATGGATTCTGTCCCACAGGTATGGTGTAGATCACCCGTGGCCTTGGAATCGACATCCCATTCAACGTGGGAACCCCAGACAGCAATGGAACACGCGTACCGCGGGCCACTCTTCTCGACGTCCCACCCGGCCAGGATCTCTCTTAGAGCGTCTGCACGCATCCCTTGGTTGTCCACGGGGACGCCATGCCAGCGAATATCGATCGGACGGGTACTCGCCAGCGCAGAGGGATAAGTCCACTCCTCGACGAGGAGCGTGTCTCCCGGGTTAAGTAGCAACTTGGCGATTCGGCTCCACCTAACGCGCCGCCCAACTCTGATCAATCACCGAGCGTGACAATAATAAGGACGGCATACCCGTCCGTGTTACCCGTGTGGACGAGCGTGGTCCAGTTTTCATATGCAGGTGCATACACGCGCTCGGTGAACTCGCGCATGAACTTCTGCAGGTACGGGAGACCTGTTGCAGGACCGTACTGCAGTGCCGCAGCGAGGTTGACCCCACCGTCATCTGGGCGCGGTTCGCGGGGCACCTCTATTCGCGTCGTCGTTCCATCCCTGCGGCCAGCACCTCCACCAAAGATACGCCATAGCCAGCCGAAGGCCGAGGAAGATGTGGAAGTGGGAGAGGCGGTGCGCGGCACGGTGAGGGGGAACGCATCAATGGGGAGGATATCGGCAGAGAGAGAAGTAAAGGGGAAATAATCGGGACTCGGTAGACCTACAGGCAAGATGTAAGAGAGATGTTCGCGCTTACGTCGAGGACGACAAACCACCAGAAAGGACAATAGTATCCTTGCCACGGTACTTCTGGAGGCCCTTTAGAGGGGAGAGCACATACCTGCGGGCAAAGTCGGAGACGTGGTGAGATAAGTCGACGGCCTTGGGGCGCTTCTCCGAGAACATGATGGTGGAAGGTGAGCAAGATAGGTACGGCGACATCACACGGGAAGATAAGGAAATCTGGAGGTGTGAGTGGACTTTCTAAACCCAATTACCGCTAGAAAAATAGACTGGCGACCATTCGCTCTATGAGGGCGCCAGCCACAGTGAGGCCTACGACCCCTCATAAATCCTCATTCGAACGAGCTTAGCCAGAAAAGACCTCCGTGCATGTAAACTGTAATGGCGTCCGGGTAAATAGCGCGCGTTCTGCGGTTATATCGGTGATGACGCGATGACGCGGTGTTATCCGCCGTTATCCGTTATCCGAACCGAGCGCATACAGTAACTTCTTGACGCCGTACAGTACTCGCGACTTTCACAACGGTAGTCTCGTTCCTTGCACGCGATTGAGAGGAGATCGTGCTCTTCCAACATCCGGTGCGCATCCGAGTATCACTGTAAGTTATGCGACATTCTCGAATAGCAGTAGTCGTCACAAATTTCGTCTGCGGCCCCCACGCAACGAAAGCCCTTTCCGCTTAGGCTTAGGGGTCATTCTCCCCTTTGTCTCTGTGATATCATTTCCTGAGTGCGAGCGCGGCGTCTGTTCTTCCACTAAAATCGAAACCCTCTTCCCTGGCAACTCCACTCAGACTCGGTTGCGCCCCCGACTCCAAGACTCGCGTGGTGCAACGAACGACATTATCATACACAGATACAGAGGAGGCAAATACATCATGTGGTTCCTCGCAGTGAGTCTACCCATTTCGCTATCCCATAGACCCGGTCAATAAACCCTAAACACGACAGAATTCCCTGAGCGTCTGCGCGAAAATCTTTATACCTCGGCGCGTCGTCTCCATCTAGAGAAGATCCCCATCAATCCACAATACCAGCGATCGAAAGAAACCAGCACTCACGTCCGACGGTGTGTAGCTCAAACGCATGTGCCCAATCTGGCGGTCCACTTCCGTGGGTGGCGCACCCCCTAGCACTGTAGGCTTCTCAGCAGGCGAGAAGATCCACCCGGGGGCAACCAGGACGCCCGCCTGGGCGAGTTCCTCCCAGAACTGATTCTCCGGCGTGAGCACCGAGCCGTCGCTCTCGTCGCTCTTGTCCGGCACGTCCCCAAAGTACACCTTCACCCAGGCGAACATGCCCGACGACGGTGGTACGACCGACAGTAGCGGTCGCGCGCTCCTCGTTTTCTCGTCCAGTGAGTCACGGCGGTACGCGCAGAGCGACGCAGGGCCTCCAGAGGCAGGATCGGGCGCCGGGAACAGCTCGAATTCCTCCGCGAGGCAGTCTACGAGAAAGTCGCGACGGTGCTGATACTGCGTGCGCAGGCCGCGCAGCCACCGGATGTACCCGTCGAACGTCCATTGCGTCAGCAGCGCCACTACGAGCGCTTGTCCAAGACCGCACGGGTTCTGCGTCGATGTCTCGCCGATGCGTTCCATTCGCTCTGCGAATAGCGGGCTGCACGTAACCCACCCGAGCCGCACCCCTGGCGCGATCGTCTATATGTACTGTAAGTGTGTTCGAGCTGACAAAAAGAAGACGGACAAACCTTGGAGAATGTGTCAATGCGGATGACGCGCCCTTGCGTGTCGATTTTGAGGAAGCTAGGTACGAGGCTATCGATGAAGCGTGCGACCTCTTCTCCCACAGGGGATTCGCGCTCGGCTTTACGCTGCGACTTTGGCACAAACTCGCCGAGCTGGAGGAAGAAGTACGGGTCGTCCTCGGCAATGATGAGGTCTTTTGCCACCAGCATGAGCTTAGGAAAGTATATTGGCTATCGAGCCCACCATATTCAACGCAAATATCGTAAATGGCCTTTTTGCGGTCAAGTCCCATTGTCTGGTGCCAGCATCAGATCAATATTTGCAGTTAGTGGCTATACGATACCGTCCCGCTTGGGTTCTGTCCCACGGGTATGGTGTAGATCACCCGTGGCCTTGGAAGTTTAACGTGCGAACCGCAGCCGGCAATAAGATCACGCGTACCTCGGACCACTCTTCTCGACGTCCCACCCGGCCAGGATCTCTCTTAGAGAGTCCGCACGCATCCCTTGGTTGTCCATGGGGACGCCATGCCAGCGCACGTCAACGGGACGGGCAGTCGCCAGCGCAGAGGGATAGGTCCACTCCTCGACGAGGAGGGTGTCTCCCGGGTTAAGTAGCAGCTTGGCGATGCGACCCCATCTGCGTGCCGCCCAACTCCGATCAGCCACTGAACGCCACAATGATAAGGACCGCATACCCGTCCGTGTTACCTGTGTGGATGAGCGTGGTCCAATTATCATATGCAGGTGCATACACGCGCTCGGTGAACTCGCGCATGAACTTCTGTAGGCGCGGAAGGCCTGTTGCGGGAGCATATTGCAGTGCAGAGGCGAGGTTGATCCCATCGTCATCTGGGCGCGGTTCGCGGGGCACCTCTATTCGCGTCGTCGTATCGTCCCTACGGCTAGCACCTCCACCAAATATGCGCCATAGCCAGCTGAAGGCTGAAGAAGACGTGGAGGTGGGAGAGGCAGCGCGCGGCACGGTGAGCGGGAACGCGTCGACAGGGAGGATATTGGCTGAGATGGAAGTGAAAGGGAAGTAGTCGGGGCTTGGAAGACCTGTAGGAGGTGTGAAAGAGATGTTCGTGCTTAGGTCGAGGACGACTTACCACCAGCAAGGGCAATAAGATCCTTGCCATAGTACTTCTGGAGGCCCTTGAGAGGAGAGGGTGAATACCTACGGGCAAAGTCAGAGACGTGGTGGGAAAGATCGACGGCCTTGGGGCGTTTCTCCGAGGACATGATGGTAGAAGGTGAGTAAGATAGATACGGCGTCTTTCCACGAGGAGAGATAAGGAACCTAGAGGCATGTGAGTGGACTTTCTGCACCCGTCTTAGTGTCCAATGCGTCTGATTAATCAAACCTACTTAATTTACCTTTCGTCATATCCGTGACGTGGTCGTGCATCCCGTGTAATTAAATTAAACCAAGCGTGCTCTTACTCAAAAAGGTTACCCAATACCCCCGCCGGGACTCGAACCCGGAACCTCCAGATGCCCGTTGTATAGAAGTCTGACGTCATGACCATTAGACAACGAGGGCTACCTTAGGATGATCCACATTGCGTCTCACAAACCGCAGGGGTCTTCACTGCCACGTGTAAATCTTATCGTTAATATCTCTCGCACTTAAAAATTTATCGTCGACGAACAACGACGACGACGATGGCAGAGGCAAGTGCAGACCCGGCTTCCGCACCGCCGCCCAAAGGCATCCTCCTCAAAGCAGACGCCATCGCGGAGCCCTTCCTCGCCGAAGTGAAAGCGAACCTCGCTGCTGCGGGACGCCCGCGTGCGCCGCCAAAACTCGTCGGTATCTTGGCTACCGCGAGCGCTGCCCCGAGCCGGTCCTACGCCGAGTTTACGCGCAAGCAGTGCACGGCGCTGGGCATCGCGTTTGAGTTGCGTGAGGTGGGCGAGGACGCCGGCGTCGAAGAGGCGATCATCGAGGCGAATGCGGACACCTCTGTGGATGGGATCATGGTGTGGCTCGCTCGATAGTCATACGTCCAACGTATCTCAACAAACAACCTCCCAGGTGTACTACCCGATTTTCGGGAAGGAGCAGGTACGTCTCTCGCCTCTTGTACGCTGCCACGACGCATACAATGCACCCAATAGGACCACTACTTGCAGCAGATCGTCTCGCCTTTCAAGGACGTCGAAGGGCTCAACTACAAGTTTCACTACAACCTCTACCACAAGTTTCGTCCCCGCCCTTCTCGCGCTCACACCTACCCTTCGCTCTGACATACACCCAGCATCCGCTACCTCGAGCCAAAATCCCTGCTCGCGTCCTCGCCCTCTCTCGCCGCGGCAGCACCGCTGACCAACGACGCCGTCCCGCCACCCGGCACCGTCAAGTCGATCTTACCATGCACGCCCCTCGGCGTCGTGAAAGCGCTCGAGCGCGTCGGGGTGTACAACGCGCTGCTACCGTACGGCGACCGCGCCTACGGCCGCACTGTAACCGTCATCAACCGGTAAATAAGTCCCCCCCCTCCCCTCTCGATCCCCCAAAAAAACCATTCTCATGTGGGCAAGCTCGGAAGTGGTAGGCCGCCCGCTTGCGGCGCTCCTCGCCAACGACGGCGCGCGCGTCTTCTCCGTCGACGTCGACTCGATACAGGAGTACACTAAACGCCCTGCTTCGGCGGAGGCCGGTGCTCGCGCGCCCCGTCGCGCGTACCACCCGCATCACGTGGTGCGTCCCGCCGCGCCTGAGATGGACCTCGACCGATGCCTCGCGCTCTCGGACGTGGTGGTGTCGGCCGTGCCCAGCGCGACGTACAAGGTACCGACTGCAGCGCTCAAGGACGGGTGCGTGTGCGTAAACGTAGCGGCGGACAAGAACTTCGAGGCGGACGTACGGGACAAGGTGCGTATTAATCGCCCCAATTATCTATCAGTACGACGACCTCATCGATCCTGCTTTTTCTTTTTTCTTTGGCTTGGACAGGCGTCCTTGTACATTCCTGCCGTGGGAAAGGTGACGATTCTAATGTTACTGCGGAATCTGTGAGTGAAGATTTTTTCATTCCAAGTCAGCTCAGCTCAGACCCTCTTCGGTTCATCAAAAGGTTGCGACTACTGCAGTATCAAGACTTACTCAGAGAGTCAATATAAAATAGAGGCACCTCCAAAAAAGGTATGGAAGGATCGGCATAGAGAGCTCGTACAGATCTAGAAAGAAAGATGATGATAACAAAAGAAAAGCTAACGTATTATGTATCTTTAAAGTGCCAATTGGATGTACGGGGAGCCAGATTTTGAGACAATGCGACATTACTTGGTAAAAGATCTCGGCTATTCTAGTGCACCCCTCCCCGCCCCCATCCTCGGTTTCGCTTCGCCCATCGGATCACCGGAACTGAGCGTCTGTTATGCGCAGCTCGGGTGGGGGCCGGAAATAATCCGGTGGGGTACTGGTACCAGAAATAGGCGTGGTGATGCCGGAGTTTTCGTCCGGGAGGATACGTAAGCGCTGGCGATGCGCCTATGCAACAAAGAACCCGTCGAAGGGCGGTGTCAGCGCAGGTGATAAAGACCGAAGTGGCACGTACGATGGGCAACTTGGGCACAAGCGCAAAGAGAAGGGCAGAAAGGTTGACTGCAAAGAGCCACGGGTTGTAGTTGGTGTAGTGCGTCGAGAGCAGGAAACTTTCGCGGCAGCAGGTCGTGTGAGCAGTTGCGGGGAAAGAGAGTGAAGACGGGAGAGGGACTCACAGGCCAACGGGGACGGAGAAGAGCCACTTGCGCGAGGGAGTGTTCTGCGCACCGCCGTCGATCTGCTCCCAGAGGGTGAGGTCGTCATACGCACCGCCATGCAGAGCGCTGCCGAACGGGATCCCGGTTACCCAGTGGAACATCAAGTACGAGCACTATGGTGAGAAAAAAAAGGAAGTTTGAAAAAAAAATTTAAATGGGGGAAATGGAAAAACCCGCACGGCGAGGTAGGTCAGGTTGACGGCCGTCCAAGAGATGTTCTGTGTCATGCCAGGTATGGCGTCGATGATGACTTTGCCGGTTGCGATGAGCACGAGGTGGATCATCCATGCTCCTGAAGAGGACCAAATGTCACGACATAGAGCTCGACGGCAGGAGCAACACCACAGACCTTTACTGTTAACCCACTCGGCATTGATATTTGCGTAGGCAGCTTGATCAAGCGCCTCTTCGTTTGAACTGTCTACGTGTTCGACTTTGAGGACGCTGCGACTGCGGGCACGCCTGTGACCCGCATTCCCGTTGCCGCTGCCGTTACCGTCGTTGCTATTGTCCGGGTGTAGAGAGAGGCCAGGGAGTTTGATGCTTGGTGGATTGAGACCAGTCATAGTGTTGTGTTGTGTTGTGGCCGAGTTCCCGCTGGTGAGTGAATGTGGCCCAGACCCAAGGCTGTTCTCTCACGTGACTGGCAGGATGCTCCTTCACTGGTCAACGCTTGAGCCAGCCGGTCCCTCCAATCTCGCTGCCCTTAGGTTCTCCTCTCTCGTACGCGTGCGCTCCCTGAGGATATTTCCAAAGGATGCGGTCCCATTTTCAGAACAACCGGAGATAGTCTCGTGAGTCGTGTAACGCCAGTTCTTATGGCTATTCACTGACAACGCGAAAGAGTGACAGAGCCAGAGGCATTTGTCCTAGACATTTACTTCAATGCTCACCCCATCTCCAGCGATTCCAAACAGAAGCAAAAGGCCACAAATGCCCTCGTTCCCACTTCGATAGCATATACTGGTGGCTTTGCTGAGTACCCCGTGGACATGGGGGCCGAGGTCTGTGTCTTTACTCCTTTCCTGAGAACGCAATCTGAACGACGCTCAGTTTGCTTCTCGTCTCATGATAGTCAAGGGCAACTTTACAAAACTCTCCATGGCCATATACGGCGACGTGGCGTCCGAGCTCCCCTCGGCACCCTCATCCTATGCCCCCAGTACACTTCCCTCGCTAATCCCAACACCACTGTCCCCTCCTCTTGACCCTGCCAACTCAGAAGATCCAACAATGTTGACACGCAACCTTCTCTCCCTCATTCCCGATGCACCACCTCTATCCCTTGTCATCCGTCTCATGTTCTGCCTCAAGCCAGCCAACGACGACTGGGATCTCCCTGAATTTCCATATCTCCATCCAGATCTCGATGTAGACCCGATGGAGTTTGACCTGGACTATGCATATCAATTGACCAGTCAGCCCGTTGCAGATGATGTCTCACTTGACGTGTTGCGGCGTTTCGCCGACCGGGTCGCAGACGCGATCGGTCCCAAGGTACGCATGCGTTGTCATATATGCGTGCGTTAGCCAACGCGCGATGCAGAGTGAGAACCAGTCCTATCTGGTAGCAGGTATCCTCTCCCGCGTCGCCTGCCAACACCGCGAGCTCTCTCGCCTCCTCGTCGTATGTGTTTCGTTTATTACCGTGCCCTACACGCTCATTCCGAGTCTCTAAGGACCGTATCGATATCCGAGCTATCTTTGACGCTTCCACCATGGAGGAAGATACACTCGTGCACCTTCTGGTCGCGGCAGCAAACCCTGACATTGCCAAGACACTTACCGCAGCTGATCTTCCTAAAGAACTCGAGGTTCTCGGGCACAGCCCAGGGCTAGATCCCTACATGAAGCGCGCAGCACAGCGCTTAATCGACCGTCTGCGTGGCTGGGACGAACTTCTGGCTGCGATTTGGGAACCCAATGCTCCTTTTGCACCTGCGAGAGCGGTCCTGCGCGACCTTGGTGGAGACGAACCGTCCTTCGGTGTCGCTCTGCACGCGTTTGTCACACACCCTGATCTTGTCACGCACATCTCCGAGGCGGAGGAACTCGTCGAACTCCGTGCTTGGGTTGGAGTCGCGTGCGTGCTTGCCGCGTACGCGTGGGCGGACAGCGTCCCTAACGAACTGTGCCGCTCACGTGCATTTGGCGTCATGCGTGTATGGCAGGGTGCCCCGCATTATCGAGAGGTGCACATAGACCTTCGCTTGTTCTGTTCTGCTTGGTATTGATGCAAGCCCTGCAGGTTCTGAATTACCTCCTGCTCCTCCGCCAGATGATTTTCCGCCTTGAATGCATGATGGACGACGACACGCCGACGCGCTCTGGGATTCATGCTGAGCACGTCCTGTACGACCTCACACGCGACCCGCACGCCTTCTTATCTCCCCACCTCATCAAGTGTCTTCTCGCACTTCAACCTGGGTTTTCCGTGATCAACGACGCAGAATGCACCACCTTACGTACCCTAGCGCGTCTCGTTGACGATGGACTTCCGGCTGCGATCAAGGAGCTCGCACACCCCCCTGCGCGACCCGTCTCCGCCGACGATCTGCTCAAGCTCCGCATCGCTACCGTGGTCCTCGCGCACGAGCTCGAAACTGGCGATTCTGACGAGGGCGAGTGGGCCACCCTCAACGCACTATGGGCTCAGAACACTCACGGGTTGCCTCTCCACTTGCTCGCTGCGCTCGAGATCCTCACCGCCGACGCCCAGGCACATTTCTCACTCACATTGCCACCGCCCCTCACAGGTTCTTCCGCACGCACGTCACTGGCAGACCTCCTGGCCGCCGCAAACGAGCTCTTGCAGGTGTTCACACACCTCATCCTTACCTACCCACTTCCTGGGCGCGCCGCGCATGGCCTCGTCAACGTGGTTGCGGACCTTTTCGCGTCGGCAGACGCGGCGGATATGCTAACTTCCGTAGATAGCACGCGCGTGGCGCAGGGGCTCCGGGGGACGTGCGTCGGCATTGTGCGCGCGCTTGAGCCCGAGCTCGTCCTGCGCACCTTGCTGCGACGTGGTGCGGACATCGCCGGCGCGAGTGCAGCATTGCAGGACCCCGCGCGACGCGCACAGCACGCGCTGAGCCTCGTGGATCTCGTGCTACCACTCGAGTCTGACGCCCCCGGCGCCGACGCGGCGCGGCGAGCGTTGCCCCAAATCCTACCGGAGCTGGCAACGTTCTTCCGCGTGCTGGACGTAGACGGGCGTGCGCACCTCGTGCGACGGCTCGCGGAACTCGACGGTGGCGTGCTCGGCCTCGCCGAGTGGCTCGTGCTCGAGGAGCTCCGCGCACTCGGTGGCGCGCTCCGCGTACTTGCTGCACACGACTCTGTACATGATCCCTCACCCGCGCTGTGCGCCGTCAAGGCTCACCAGGCAGTCTCTGCGCTCCGCCTACTACACGACCTCGTGCGCGGGATGGCTCCCACCGCACAGCGCCTCCTCGCATTCATCAGCGCGGAGCCCGAGCCTGCCAGCCTCCTCGCAGCAGCGATGAACCTGCTCCTCGCGACGCGCGCTGCGTCGCACGAGCAAGTCGAGCTCGCGCAGGCACTCGTACAGTCCGGCACACTCGACCGCAACCTGTGTTTTGTGCTCGCACTCGTCTTTTTGCGCGCTGCGCAGCACGCGTCGCTACCCGCCTCTACACCCGCAACGATGCCCCTGGCGCTCGCACTCACCGCGCTGCGGCAGGTGCCCATCCGGACCATCGAACCGGATAGATTATCAAGCGAGCTAGGCGACGCCCTCCTCGTCATAGCCTCCTCTGCTTCAACGATGAAGACAGAAGCGCAGGCCGTGCTCGCGCTGCTCGAGTGGCTCGTCGAACAGTCGCACGCGGGCCTCCCGCAGCTCGCCGCGCTCCACGGGATCTCCACCGACACCTTCGCGCAGCTCTGCGACGAGCTCGCCAGCGCGCTTCCCGGCCCGCGCCGCGCCGCACTCGAGCACGTGCGCATGCACCTGCAGACCGCACACGCGGAGGACGCGGTCCCCCGCCCGCTCGTAGAGCTCCCGGCGCCCGGTGCGCCCGTGCGTCTCGCGCTCGACGCGCTCCTGCAACCGTACGTCCAACACCCGCAGCACGACCCGGACTGCCAAGAGATGGCGCAGGACCCCGCGCAACCGCCGCCGCTGCGAGCGACGACGCCCGTGCACGCGCGCGGCGTGCTCAATATGGTCACGGTGTCGCCGCCGACGGCGCTGTTGCGCAGCCCGGCGGTTACGGGCCTCACGAGGACGTATACGGCGAACGATTTTAGGGCGCTGAGGCAGACGCCGAGCGCGCGGCAGAACACGAGCAGGCTGCCGAGCACACATGTCGACGTGCGTTTTTCTCCCCTCCCTTTTCGAGTTGCGTTGCGTGCTGAGATCGTCGTTGTTGTAGGAGTTTCAGTCGGCCGCGATGGGGGCGTCGTCGTCGCCGGTCATGATGCCCATGCCGATTCCAGTCATGCCGTCGAATCCGTATGGGATGGGGCTGGGTCCGCCGTTTGGGTCGTGATACACGATATCGCATGAAACTATGCCTTTTGCTGTTGGTTTTTGGAATTTACACACGTGTAAAGTATGTTGTAGTACTGGAATCCTGCTGTCACCATGATCACAAGTGCACTCGCCGCGTGAGATGAACGATTCTGGTATGATTATTTGTGTATTTCGACGACAACAACATATTACTGGAAACAGAAAGACGCGCTGTCTAACCACCTCTTCACCACTTGCGGGGAACTGTAAGATAAAACATAGCGATAGTGATAGCATGATTGAAACAAAAAAAAACGTGCTTCGTCCTGCTGGACGCACCGAGATTGATATAGGGCCACCTGGGCAACGGGACCACTAGGATGCACCGCTGCCGCCTCCACCAGAGGGGCCACCAACATTCCCCACGCGATAATCCTTCGCCTTGATCTGTATTAGCGGGCGCTCGCGCCGCTTATCCTGGCGGCGTGCTTGACGCGCCGCGGCCGCAGCAATGGCGCCTGCGCCGGGGCGATTGCGAAAGAGTTTATGGCGGGATGCCTTGATATCGGCCGCGGTAGCCACGGGGGCGCCATCGCTGCTGCTGCTGGCGCCGTCGTCGTCATCGGACGCGTCGTCGTCGTCGCGGCGGTCGAGGCGGCGGTTGATCGCGCGCTGGTTCTGGCCGGGGGTGCAGTACTTGCAGAGGCACTGGTCGCCGACGGAGCCGCTCTTCATGAGCCATATCGCGTGCTCGACGAACTCCATCGGCGAGCGGAAGATCTTGTGCGCCGCGCCGTGGAGGTACGCGTCTGTGCGCGGGTTCGCTGGGTCGCTCTTGTCGCCCGTCAGGTGCACCCAGAGTGTGTAGCCTGGCGGGAAACCGAGCAGCTGCCACGGGAGTCTAAGCGCCGTCGCTGGAGTTGTTATATCGACGCGTCAAAAAAAAAAAAAAACGGTAAAAGGGTAGATTTAAAATCTGACGCACGATCGTTCCTCTTGTCCAGCACCCAGTCGGCGAGATATGGCCCGATCTTGGACATCCACAGTTGGAACACGTAGTCGCCTTTGAACTGCTGTACGTGCTGCGAGAAATTGCCCGACTCGTCATACACTTTGCGACGCTGTTGCTCTGAAGGTACATTTTTGGGGTCGGCGTCCGATTTCTTGATTTTGATCATATTGTCGACGACACGAAAGCGTTGGTTCCCGCCAGACCATCCTTGAAGACCTCGATGGAGGCGAAAATCTGGGGGGGGATCTTCAATCGAGGAGGTTGTCTCCGATTGGTTCATGCTGGCGGAGGTGAAGTGGTCGCCGTTTATGGTATCGATGTGTGGTAACAAATTAAGAGTCCGCTTGGATGGGTATGGCCGGTGAGCCCTGTGGGCTCTGACCTTGGACCCTGAAGAAAGTTTGTCAATAATGTCCTTTATTGCAGTGGTTCAACTTACTGGTTGGTGAAATGGTGAAAAACTGCTGAAGGGAGATTGACACTGAGGTTGTTTGTTGACTATGTAACCCTTGATGTGACCCTAGTTCTTGATGTTGAATGCCACAGAAGTTGAGAGGCTTGAATGAAAAGATCTCTACTTTCACAAATTACTTCAAATTTTTTTTTTGTCTTGGTGGTGGTTCAAGGTCAAGAAGAGTGGGGGAACAATGGGGGAAGGGCCAGGTGCTTTATACCCTTGTGTAATTTCAAATTGTATCACATAAGCCACAGGCACCCACACCTATTGGCTGGGAAAGATCACCCTAAAACCTATTCTAGAACCTTCTCCAGCACCCCAGAACCATAATTTTCTCACATGAGTCACTAAAATCCTCACCTATTGGCTGGGCAAGAACAATATTAATGAACCCCCACATGGACACATTAAATGTGGCATCATGTTACTAATCGTTGACAACCGTGTGAATAACCGTACACGCCGTTACTAAGATTACCGTTTATGGACGCATGCGTGTGAGTGCCGATTGATCCCTTCCCGCTGGAAAGTAAAATGCGAAAGAGCGACGGAGTATCATGAGCCCTCCCCTGCTCGCCAAGTGTCATCGACCTCGCCCTTCCTAGCCTCCGCTCGTCGCCCCGTCCACTCTTCCTCGCCAACGCGATCAGCCCAATCCGCCTCACCGTCCCATGCCTGCCAGTCCTCCTTTATCCGAGTACCAACACCCCCGTTGGTCTTTGATGGTGGACTGTGCAAGCTGAGCGCAGTCACCCCCGCGGAACGTGGGAAAAACGGCGCGGGAGGTGAGTGGTGGCGTTGGGCCAAGGGAAGGCTGCGCGAGATGGGTGGAGGCGACTGGCTCGTGTAGCGGACGGTCGCAGATGGAGCCGTCGGCGAGTCGGGCAGGCTGGGTGGGTATGTGTGCGAGGAGTCGGCCGAGCGGCGCAAGCGCGTCTGTGCTTCAACGTCGCGTTTAGCGGTGGAGGGTAAGGCTGTCCCTTCGTTGTCGTCCTCATCTTCGCCATCGTCGGGATCGTCGATGCTGTGGAAGAGCGGTTCGTGGTCGGCCTCTTCGTCTGGCTCATCAGGTGGCGTCCCGAGGCCCCCGATACCGCCGACTTTGATGATTGAGTCGATGACCCAGAATTGGATGATATTCATGAAGATTGGGAAGAGGCCCATCGTGCTGCGTACGCACCGGGGGCGTCGGGATTAGTGAGACGCACTGAGATAGCATACGCGGATACAACGCACAAGATGACCTGGGCGGTGTCACCGTTGCCTAGCCAACTTAATAACCATGCAGCGATGTCTGATAGAACATCCCAAAAGGCGACGACGGCGATGACAAAGAGTTTCATGGAAGTGAGGGAGACGACATAGATGGCCAACTGGCGGACCCAATAGTTGACGGAGGGTGGTGAGCCATATTGCCCTGACTGGAGCCCTTTTAGCTTTAGCTTCTCGGAAAAGTACCATGTCAGGAAGAATAGAGTAATATAGATGGCGTAGACACCTGAGGCGTGTACATATCATAAGGCACTCAGGCGAGGTGAGACAGGGAAAAATCGGACGTACCGAGGGTGGTATCAAGTAGGATATTGAGAAAGTAATACACACATGCATTTCCAGACGTCCGTGTCGAGCCCACATCCGATACGAAAACATTCACACCGTGCACGAACATCTGACCGACTACCTGCTTGGACACGTCGAACAACCTGCAACGGGGATGGGGCATGAGTATGAGAGGCGAATAAGGTATGGACGTACCAGATACGCCAAAGCCGCTTTGGCTTCTCTCTATGTCTTTTGAAGAGAAGAGAAGAAATAACGAGCACGCCCATCAATGCCTGCACGATCTAAAGTCGCTGTGTTGGGATGATACGTCAGGGTAGACCAGAGGGATGAACCGTACGAGTGCAGTCGGGCCAAGAAGCTGACATGATTTACGATCAACTGGATAGTCGCCGAACACCCCTCCTGGTTCACTCGGTGAGGGTGGTAGTGATGGTGGGAGTAGTGGTGTCGACATGGCGGTTCCACCAGCGGTGCTCGCATTTACTTGGCAGATAGGTCTGTATATTATGTAATATTTGTTATCATTGGCAGTGAAGTGAAGGCAGCACAGCGCTGTACAGCCTGCCGCTAGGCTTACACCGTCGTGAGCTAGCTTCACAATCCCCACATGAGTTTTTTCAATAGAGGATCTCCTGGTCCAGGACAACGCGCATCACCTTCGCCGTATTCAAGGCTACCGGAGGGATCTCAGCCTTCTTTAACACCTAGAGCTCGCCCAGTACCACCTCGATTTGACGACCCCAGTTATGAAAAACGGTCGTTTGACCAACACAGATCCGGAGGAGGAGGAGGAGGAGGAGTGTACGTTGCCGTGTTCAGACCTTCCGCACCACTCCGCTAAACCCCAGCACAGCTTCGCCGTACATCCTTCCCCGAGCGACATTCTCGCATTAAGTAACCGTCTTATTGTGCACCCTAATGATTTTAAAGACGGGGAGCACGTCCTTGTCAAGAGCGAATTTCCGCTAACAGTCAAGTGCGTGATGTCCATTCCTCACCTCGGCGCGAACCGTAACGCATCCCCAGACACGACGACACTCGCCGCCTTCCTCCGGGTGCTATAGGCGCGAGCGCAGTGCAACGCCAATGGGTCGGCCTGTCCGCCACCGGTGATACAGTGACCGTCACGGCGCTCCCCGCGCCGCCCCACCCCTCTTCACTACCGTTTCTAGAGATCCTCACCCTCGAGGTCGGCTTCTTGCAGCGGAACCTCGACGTCCCAGAGGAGTTTTCAGCCGACGACATGGGCGCTACGTTCGTGCGCGGATATGGCGGCGTTGTCTTCACCATCGGACAGATACTCGTGTTCGAATATCACGGGCAGAACCTCCGGTGTACCGTCAAGAGCGTCGGCGTCCTCGAACTCGCGGCGGAGCAGCGCCGTGGGGGCGTTCCCGGCGCCTCCGGTGGTGGCGGTCGGACGGACTCCGGGGTCGTGATGGAGAAGACGGACGTGACGTTCATGAAAGACCCGCAGTCGAAGATCAGGATCAAGTCGAGTGCGAGGAAGGCCGCGCCGAACGCCGTCATCGCGCCCAACTTCAAGTTCGAGGATATGGGCATTGGCGGTCTCGACCAGGAGTTCAGCGCGATCTTCCGGCGCGCGTTTGCCTCGCGTGTGTTCCCTCCCGGACTCGTGGAAAAGCTTGGCATCCAGCACGTCAAAGGTGCGCGGAACCTTATCTCGTGATGACCCTTCTTACGTTGCTGCAGGTATACTGCTGCATGGGCCCCCGGGAACTGGGAAGACCCTCATGGCCCGCCAAATTGGCAAAATGTTAAATGCACGCGAGCCAAAGATCGTCAATGGTCCCGAAATCCTGAACAAATACGTCGGTCAGTCCGAAGAAAACATCCGCAAGCTGTTCGAAGATGCAGAAAAGGAGGTATATACTCGCCCTCACCCAATCTGCGCCAGCAGCGGCTGATGCAAAGTGTAGTACAAGGAAAAGGGAGACGAGAGTGGTCTGCATATCATCATTTTCGACGAACTGGATGCTATCTTCAAGCAGCGTGGGTCGTCCAACAGCGGTACCGGCGTCGGGGACACGGTGGTCAACCAGGTTCTGTCCAAAATGGATGGCGTGGACCAGCTGAACAACATCCTCATCATCGGCATGACCAACCGGATAGACATGATCGATGAGGCGCTACTCCGTCCCGGGCGTCTCGAGGTGCTCATGGAGATCTCCCTGCCGGACGAGCACGGGCGGTACCAGATCCTGAACATCCACACGGCCAAGATGCGCAAGAACGGCGTGATGGACCGCGATGTCGACCTCAAGGAGCTCTCCAGGCTAACCAAGAACTTCTCCGGCGCCGAGATCGGCGGGCTCGTCAAGAGCGCGACCAGTTTCGCGTTCAATCGACACGTCAAGGTCGGCACGATGGCGGGCATCTCGGAAGACGTCGAGGATCTGCGTGTTAATGCGGACGATTTTGCCCACGCGCTGGAGGAGGTGCACCCCGCGTTCGGCGTTTCGGAGGAGGAGCTCGCACAGGTCGTGCAGAACGGCATCATACACTACGACACCGTGGTCGACGTGCGTCTCCCTCATCTTTTACGTATGACCCGTTTCTTATGGTATGGTTTTCTCTTTCAGGAGCTACTACGCTCAGGGAAGCTCTTTGTTGAGCAGGTGCGTACATCAACGCGCACACCACTGGTCAGCCTTCTGCTTTATGGCCTGCCCGGGACCGGCAAGACTGCACTTGCAGCGACGATCGCGCAAGCGTCCGAGTTTCCATTCATCAAGTTGATCACACCAGACAACATGGTCGGCTTCTCCGAGGCCCAGAAGGTCCAGGCGATCTCCAAGGTGTTCGCGGACAGCTCGAAAAGTCCGATGAGCGTTGTAGTAGTGGACAACATCGAGCGTCTCTTGGGTGAGCAGAATCCGAACCTACTGCCTCCTGACATGACGAACGAATTCGTGTGCAGACTGGACGCCCGTGGGCCCACGCTTCTCCAATGCGGTGCTGCAGACCCTCATGGTGCTCATGGCAAAGCGTCCCCCAAAGGTACACCCCCTCTGACCCTCCAATACGCATCTGATCGCACGCACGCAGGGCCGCCGCCTTCTCGTCATCGCAACCTCCTCGCTCCGCCCGATGCTGACGGACGTCGGCCTCTCCTCGTTCGACGCCGAGCTGTGCGTGCCGCCCATCACGAACCTCACTGCGCTCGACCACGTTCTGGAGGCGGTCGAACTCTTCCGCAGCACGCGCGATCGTGCGCGCGCCGTGAACATGCTGCGCGAGGCGGGCCTCGGCGCGGATGATGGTCGGCTGACCATCGGCGTTAAGCGCCTGCTCAGCGTCGTCGAGATGGCACGGCAGGAGCCCGAGGCCGTCGCGGAACGCCTGACGAGCTCGTTGATGGGCCTCGGGATGTGAGGATATGGGACTATGGTCAATACATGTAGTATATATAACACGTATACTGTATAGATTCGAGTTCGGCAAGAGCGCGGGAAATGCTTACTTCAGGGCCGGCGCGCAGCCCTGCCTGGTGGTTGTTATGGTTTTGCGTGCGCTTTTTCTTTTTTTTCCAATCCAACCCGTCACTGTAGAAGGTGGCGCTCGCTCGTAGAAGGGAGGGATCGCTAGTAGGACAGTAGGGCCTAGTTGGCAGAGGGCTACGAGGACGATTAGTCGCAGAGGTCTGTCCGTCCGCCGATTCCACTTGCCCACTGGCTGGCTAACACCAGTTTTTCTCCCTTCCCTTCGTTGATGACGGCGCCTATCATCGTCACCTTCTTTCTTGGATGTTAAAATTACCATTTTTGACAGGTTACACGAACGAGTCGGACATCCGAAGCAAAGGCAGAAGACGCTGCTGTATCTATATTTTTCACTTCTTTTTCTTTTCTTTTATAAATGGCGTACAACATCCCCAAGAAGGGGTGCTTCAAATGCGGTAATCGTGCGTCCCCTCTCCCTTTCACCTCTTTTCCTTCCAAGTGTTTGCGCACGAACTAATGCGCGGCGGCGACAGTCGGACATATTGCCGAGAACTGTACGTCACAAGACCGGTTGTGCTACAACTGCCGCAAACCGGGGCACGAGTCGTCCGCATGTCCCGAACCGCGCAGCGTCGCCGCCAAGCAATGCTACTCGTGCGGCGGCATCGGGCACATCCAGGCGGAATGCCCCACGCTGCGCCTGCAAGGCTCCAACCAAAAGTGCTATGTACGTGTGTGTTTCCTCCCCCCTGCCACACACAAAAGTAACACCATCGGGGCCTACTAGAACTGCGGCCACTTTGGGCACATCGCGCGCGTATGTCCCAACGACGCCGCCGACTACGGCTTTGCGCCCCGCGCGCCCCCGCCCGGCCGTGGACTGAACGTGGCCTCGCTCCCCCCCGTCAAGTGCTACCGCTGCGGCGGGCCGAACCACATGGCGCGGTACGCAATAGGCGGCCGCCGCGTGCTGCGCGCCCCGTTTGGCTGATTCATTGTGCCAGGGACTGTTTGGCTCCGCCGTACGCCGTCACGGAGGACATGAACGGCGCGAAGCCCCCCGTCAAGACGTGCTACAGGTGTAAGAAAGACGGCCACGTACGTCCATTCACTATCGCTCCCGCCTTTCTTCCTTCCCTGCACTTTTTTTTTCGTTTTACTTGCAGATTGCCAAGGACTGTACCGAAGGTCGTGAGCCGGAGGAGGAGGAAGACACCACGTGGGCCGAGGTTCAGGAGGACGACCCCTGGGGTAATACCGTACTTCCTGCAGATGGGGCCAATGCCATGCTCTGAACCACCGTGGTCGCTTCTTAACGAAGAAACAACGTTAATCCTATTGTACAGCGCTTCAATTTATGTATCCGTAACGCGGTCGCTGGTAGTCGTTCGCGTGCGCTTGCTGTTTTTCTGTTTATTATTGAATGAGCACGCGTGAGTGTTGACCAGATCCATGCCAGTGTGAAGTACACTCTCACTTTCAGTTCAATCCTCCGATCGCGTCCACGATCGGAGCTCGTTCTCCCTTGAGTGCGACCAAATACAAGGACGTGGTTTTTAAGGACAACCTGCGTGCCCTCGGTCGTCATACCATCTTTTCCTGCGTTGTCACTTTATTCCTAATACTTGAGGGGTCTCAATATATGTGACGAAACAATAGCTTAAAATCACGCGCCACGTCAAGTGCCCAGTTGATCTTGATTCGATAAGTGATTCAGAGACATGTCAATCGCGCGGGTCCCATGTTCCCAAAACCGTCATGCCGCGGTGATGTGCCATAGCCATAACACACCACAGTGATGGTGATGGGTGAGTCCTTGATCTTATCAAGGTTTTGCTTGCTCAAGAGGCATTTGCATTTTCCGCAGATTATAATCACGTGACGTGAGAGATCTGAGCAACGTCTCAAACAGCCATTATTGTAGGAGCAGGTAAGTTACCCTTTTCCTTCCATGGAGTTTGCACAGAGTGTTGTTTTGTTTTCTTGCTATCCCTTAAAATTCTGTTCTTCCTCCGATTTCACTTCGGATTTAACTTGACCCCTCAGGTCATGCCGCATCCGACTCGGACTGACCTCGAGCACGTTCCGCAGTCGGTAGAAAAGTGTGCCACCCCTTCCGTTCTTACCTTCCTTGACAGGGCTCTCTCGCAGAAACGCGCATATAGTTTGTTTGATGCGCGGCCCGCCAAGGTTCAAGAGCATCGCACAGGGGTTACAGTAATGGTACGGGACGCGGGACAAGTGATGGCGTGGCCTATAGTTTACCCTGCATGGCGATATCAGAGACGCCAGTGGAGCATCTTTATTCCTCTTGTCTTCCGTCCCTCCGGCGCTCCAGGTACTAGGCGACCTTTATGACAGCGGGAAATTGAACATTCCCACTCGTTCTATAACAGACATGGAGACCCATTCTTCGTGCGTTGGGGGCTGGAGCTGCTGGGTACTGCGCAGCCCTCTGAGTGAGACTCTCTTCGTTTCGTCACGGTGCCCGGGCTGCTTTGTCTTCCCCCAAAAGTGAATCGCCCCTCCTCCGGCTCAAACGTATCCGTGCGTTGTCTGTCCATTTTTTTCATTCATTCTGTTCTACCAGTCGCCAAAAAGCAGGCCTGTTCATAACCAGTGATCAACACCCAGGGACCTGTCCGCAGCAAGGACGGAGGAAGCTGACGACCCTATCTCTCACGGTTCAGTGCTCTTGATGGGACCAGTAAATTGCTCAACGACTTGGCTGTCTTGTTTCACACTTCGCACACGGTCAGAAGTGCGGTGCAGGTGCAAATCGATATGAAAAGTGAAATGAAAGAGTCGCAAGGCGTCGCAGTGGGCACGAGGTCCGACTAGGCTAATGCCATCCAATCCCCCCTCCCGGAGAAAGAGCCACACCCCTTTTCTCTCACCCCCGTTCTCAGGAGCCATTTCCCCCTGCTTTGCGGTCGTGGGTACCTCGACGACCGTTTGTCGACTTGCCAGCAGACCGGCTTTTGGTGAGCGCGATCGACGCCATATCTGGGGGGCTACCACATCGCTCATCTATGAAAAAGTGCCCTTCTTTGCGCCTCCGCTGGGAGAATGGGCAACCTTGATTCGTATCCGATAAAAGGTGGTTCTCAAGGTGCCCTCGTAAAGCCTAGCGTGCATGGAGAGCACAACCCACGTTGTAGGGGTGAGTGAGCTATACTGAGATTGGAATAGCCCATCACGCGTCCCACTAGTAGTTACAATCCTGAGACACGTACCACCGGCGGGCGGTGGTTTTAATAGCTCTGGGGGTGGCGATCCCTCATGCTTTGCGGGAAGAAAAAGAGGAATCTTGAACCACCTACATGACGACGAGTCCCTGCCATACATGGCCACGGCGACTGTGCGTTGTTTTTCTCCCAACATACCCGATAAGGCTGCTTCCCTGCAAGCATTTTTCTGGAAAACGCACACTCTCCGCTCCCCTGGACCCAGGCAAAACCGTAATTTACGCCCCTGCGTGCGGGGCCCTAACCTGGGCTGTTGGTCCGAGGTTGCCTCCGCTGATTTCTATCAAATATGCTGTCACGCCCTGTCTCGTGTCGCCCCCCTTCGGATGAGGGGTGGAACAACAAACTTGAGTCCCACAAAATTTGTCAACAAAGACGGTGATCGCCCATATGCGCGCGACACGCGCGGCCCTGGCCTTGCATGTATCACAGAGCAGAGTCTAATCGACTGTGCGGAAGCAGATACGGAGATCCCAAGCGTGTGGCCGGCGGCACGCATAGCTAAAATCCCACACGTGCGTGATCCCTCATTTCCAGAGTCACCCTCGTGAATGTGTCAGAGAGCCGCCGACTCGCCCTAGACTCGCCCTCTTGTTTTGTTTCGTTTTCTCCTGCTGCTGCGGGGAAGCAGAAGATAACTGCGGCGGCTGAGGACTTCTCCACAAACACACGCAGGATGCGTGTGCGCGCGTCTACATACACTCATACACATACAATACACATCACGTACACGTCAGTTGGGGCCGCAGAGACATCGTACATGTAAACGAAACGAGGCGAGCGGAACGGACGGAATCACACTCATTCTCCTTCTGTAGAACCTCGTTACACGTATATTCTTCGGCAACCCCCTCACACGGTCAGTCCAGCTTCTTCACCAGGCCTTACCCTCTTTGAATTTTTTTTTCTTGGATGTCCTCGCAATTAGTCCCCCTTTTCTACCTAGGTGATAGCGTCGGAAGGCCGTCCAGACGTGGCCTGTGACAGCTCATCCCAATTGAGTCGCCAGCCCTGGGTAGAGGCGCTGCGTAGCCGGTGCAAGGGTTGGGGTCCGCCATCACATCAGGGTCACTTATCTTCTGGCGTGATCGTTCTCCAGCTCTGAACCGAACGGCAGGCACGATGCGACTCGGATGCCAGCGGACCGGGCTATCTGTTGCCCATATCAAGCGTCGCTGAAGTATAAAAGGGTTTCCCTCTGTGCTACTTACTCTTCGGTCTATCCAACTTTTTTTTTTTCCAGCTCCCTCATCCTGTGAGTGCGCTCTCCTTCTCCCCTCCGTCTGTCGCGTTCCGTCTGACGCCCGCCCCTCTAGCTAGCTGTCGTCAACTCCTCCTTCAGGCAGCGAGATCATCTTCGCTTGATCGCATTCCATCCGCTTCTTGTAAGGTCGTTCGGCGGTCTCGTGCGAGGTGCGCATGTATTTCTCCGTGGCCGCCGGCGCGCTTCAACGTTTTTCCCCATACGCGCTCAGGGTCACCCTTTTTCGAGCTCACCTAGCGGCCTTATCAAGAAGTGGCATGCGGGCAGCCGCAGATGAGCTCTTGGCTTGGGAGGCCTTGATGGGCCCTCTAGTGGTGCGTTACTAGCCCATCGTCTGGTCGGCGACTCGATGCTGAGACACACCGTGCGATTGCAGGGATGTGTGCGGGGGTTGGTTCGGTGCCCACGCCCTTCTTAGCTCGACCTGCTTCGCATTCATGGAAATTCTATGCCCCCTCCTTTTTTTTCTTTACTACATCAGCCGCCAAGCGTGGCATATTGAGTTGTGTGCCTCTCCCGCGAGCTCTCACGTCACCGTCAACGGGATAGACCAAGTAAGGGTCATGTTGCAAGTCGCCGTCTGACGCATGCGTACAATAAGGGGTCCACCCATTCCGTTCCACCTGCGCCCACTTGCGCCGCCGACGCCGTTGACCGTCTGCTTGGGAACCCCGTTCCTTGCGGGCGAGCGCGCCGACCTCGCTGTCCTTGAAGTTTTGCGCAGTTTGAATTGTCCACTTCTTTTTTTTCTTTTTTTTCTTTTTGCTCAGGCAAATTCCTGACTTGAGGACGTAACGGCTAGAGTAAGATCATGTGATCGCTTCGTCACTCACTCCAACTTGAACTCGATACTGTACATGCTCATTATTCACTCTGCGGCCCTTACCGCAGCTCGTGGTATCTGGCGTGCACCCTCCCACCATGCCCAACGAAGGCACCTTTTCAAACTCCCTGACTTGACTTCGTTCCCTTCCCCGTTTGCGGATTCGGCTGGCGTCAAGCCCCAGACCTACCACGAGCACAAGGTTCTCCCGTACGTGCGTGCGCGGGCAACCCTCGTTATCTCGATACCAGTGAACTCAATGTCTGTCTAAATGTTTAGGTACACGCGCCGGCAGCTGTACGCAGTCGTCGCTGACGTCGGCTCATATGCCTCCTTCCTCCCCTTCTGCACACGCTCACGCGTTCTGGGCCCACCGACTCCCCTCGACCACAACACGACCCACACCTCTCCAGACGCAAAAAGCGGTGCAATGCAGATGGAGGCCGAACTCACCGTCGCCTTCCTCGCTTTCACGGAGCACTATACGAGCCGCGTGACGTGTGTGCCTTACGAGTCCGTCCGGGTACGTTCTTCTCAACCAACAAAACAAAAAGAAAGAAAAAAAGTAGTGACTTTTGCTTGATCTGCATTTTTTTTTTGTTCTTTTTATCGGGTCGTTTTATGTGTTTCTGTTTTTGTTGTTGTTGTTTTTGGGTGGCGTGGCGTGCGTTACAGGCCGTTGCGGTGTCGTCAACTCCTCTGTTCAAGATGCTCGAGACGACGTGGCGGTTCCAGCCTGCGGCGTCGACATCTCGGGCTCGCACGGACTTGGACGGGGCGGCCCTCACCTCGCCGCTGCGCCCCGCTCGTGCGGGTGCAAACGACACCGGGTCGACCCTCCTCTCGCTCGACCTTGCGTTTGAGTTTGCGAACCCCTTGCACGCCGCCGTGTCTGGTGCGTTCTTTGGTAAGGTGTCGGCGTTGATGGTGAAGGCGTTCGAGGAGCGCTGCGTGAAGGTGTACGGCCCTGGGTAGGGTAGAGGTAGAGGGTAGACAGGAAATTTGAATTGCACCATCATCTACCGTGGTCTGAGTGTCCCAAAAATGGCGACAGAAATTGATTCCGGATTTAGTTATGAGGGTGAGGGAGGAGAGAACTGTTCGATTGTAGTGATTTCGATATACCCTGCCTCAGTGTTCCGTTCCCCGTGTTGTACTTTTACGTTTTTTTCTCCCATTCGTTGGGTTTACCCGGGGCTATTGCTATTCCACTGCGCCGCGGTTGCACGCACGACAAAAAAACCCAAAACGTCCGTCCAACCGCAGCTGCTGGCCGCCCCGTTGGCAGGATGAATGGAGTTCGTCGCTTCCTGGGCAACCCTACGACCGCAATCACCAAGGACCGCCCGGGCACCTCACGCTCACCGAGCCCGACCAAAGAACTACCCCCGCCCCCCTCTGCTGCCTTCAGCACCAGGGGTCTCTTTATCCGCAAAGATCGCAAACCCTTACCATCCGTCGCCGGGCCCTCATCGACGACTTCCTCGCCTACGACTACGACCCCTCCGCTACGTCGTAAAGCACCGCCACCAGAATGGGAGGAACCCCCAGACCTGCCCCCACATCCGCCAACGAACGGTGGGCCGCTGGTAAATACGCGCGATGCTCTCTTGCTTAGTTTGATGTCATCCGAGGCAATGGTGGATAGCCGAGGCTATGAGATCCTGAGTGCAGAAGAAGTCGAGGAACTCAAGAAGGTGCGTGTGTGTCCCCCGTCACTCTATCAAACAAACCCGCTGCTCCCACGATAATTCATACTTCGAACACCCTAACCTCTTTCGTCGTCCGTCACAGGAGCACACAATACTGTCCTCGCGCGTTGGAGCGCTCCAGAGGAAACTCGCAACAGAAATCAAAATCCGCGACGCAGCACAAAACCTTGCCCGGCTCAACGCCTCCTCTTCCTCGACCCCCTCTTCCTCCACACACATATCGCGACAATCAACCACCGCCCTCGAAACAGCCGAGCGCAAAGTAGAAGCCGCGCAGACGGAGCTCTGGCGTGTCCAAGAACGCGCTGCGAATGTCGACCGGCGGCTGCTCGAGCACCGTGCGGGCGTGCTAGCCATGGCGCTCGCCGCCGCTGAACGCGCGCAAGCGGCCGAGGAGCACGACGACGGCGATGGCCCGCTCAGCCCAATGTCCAGCGTGAGCGGTGCTGGGGCGCTAGCGCCCAAGTTCGACGGGGCGCATCTATTCGCGGGAAATGCGGGCGCGGTGGTTCCCGGGAAGCAACAACCGCACGGCGCGCAGCGGAAAGAGCTTGAGGAGCTCGAGGCGCGACTGGACGCGTCCGAGGCCCGCGCACGGCAACGGGAAGCCGAGCTCGAGGACGCGCGAGCCGCAATCGAAGCTGAGCTTGAGGACGTGCGCGCGGCAGCGGCAGCTGCCGCGACCCTCGCCGACGCACGCGCAGCCGCGGAGTCCGAGCTGGCGCAGGAGCAAGCCGCGCTCGAGCAGGAGCGGGAGCGCGCGACCGAGCTGGAGGGCCGCGTGGCGTTCCTCGAACTGGAGCTCGAGTCGTCCTCACGAGGGAACGACGATGCAGTGCGGCTAAGGGAGCGCGTCCGGGCGCTGGAGCGCGAGCTGTCGGGTGCGGTGGGGGCGGCGGAAGCGGAGACTGCGGCGTGGGCAACCGAGAAGGCCACGTGGGCAGCGGAACGCGCGCGCTTTGAGCAGCAGGAGGCGCAACTCACGGACGGCATCGAGAACGAACGATCGCAGTGGGAGCAAGAGCGTGAGGAGCTCGCCGCACAGGCGAAAGACCAGATCGCGGCCGCTGCGGATGGGCTGCGCGCGCTCGTGCAGCGCTTTGACGTCCCGCTCTTCTCGCGCGAGTCGGGTCTAGCCGTGCTCGTCGATGCCCTGCAGCGGCACCTCGAGAAGCAGACGCAGAGCGCGCAGGAGTTTGAGGGCCTGCTCGCGGCAGAGGTAGAGAAGCGAGCAGCCATGTCGCAGGAGCTGGACACCGCAAAAGGGGAGATCCAGACCCTGCGGACCCGCTCTCCCGTAAGTGTAAGTGTGCTCCGTTTCTTCATCCGTCTGCCCCATGAGAGGGCACGCAATGCTCAGACAGGTCACCCCACGCAGAGCAGCCGTCCCGCGTCGACGCAGCACCCCTCGGAACCGCGACCCGCCTCTTCGATCGCCTTCGCGAAAGACGCCACGGGCTTCGTGGCGATCCTGCAGCCCCTCTGGGCGACGCTCCCGTCTCCAGAAGTGCGCGCCGCACGGCTCAGCGGCGCCACGCGGCCCTTCCGCGCAGGCGGCGGGCGGACATCGCCCAGTCTGCGCGCGGGTACCCCAGGCAGCCCCGGCCCGTCAATCAGCGACCTGGACGTGCGTGCGCTCAAGAGCCTCTATACCCCTGGCGGAGGCACCAATGGCACCACCAACGGAGCCTCCGCCGCGCCACCGAATTCGGGCCCCGGCACACCTGGCTCGCCGAGATCGCCTGTCGTCGTCGACGGCGGGATCTCGGGCCCGGGCACATTCAGCGTCGAGGCGTTCGCGCTGCGCGTGCAGGCGCTCATTACGGACGACCGCGCGTTGATGGAGCGCCTCATACGGTTCGCGCAGGCGCACGACCTGCTCAAGAAGAACGCGGAGCGGGCGCAGAAGCTCGCGCAGGACAGCAACGCCGCGCTCGAGACATACCAGCGCCAGGTGCGCACGCTCGAGGAGCAGCTCGCGAGCTCAGACGGCTTGTATATGCGCTCTTCTTCATATGCACCCCTCAGGAACCTAATTATTTTTTTTGTGGCAGACAGGAGCAGGTCGACCAGCTCGCAGCGGAGAAACTTGCGGTGGAGGAGCGCGCGGCGGAGCAGGCTGAGACGCTGCGCCAGCTCACCGAGGCGAACGCGGTGCTCTCCGCGCGCGCGCTGCAGCTCGCGGAGGATGCCGCGGCGGCGCAGGAGGAGCTGCGTGCGGTGAACACCGTGTCGGAGCGCGAGCAGACGCAGCGGCTGGCATTACTCGAGGAGATCAACCTCGTGCAGACGGAAAATGGGAGCCTGCGCCAGCAGCTGCGCGCGCTTGGGAAGCTATAGCTATAGCGAATTTTCCGGTCGCGTCTGGGGGACACGGAAGGGCACGTTCAGATTTCTTTTTTTCTTTTTCTTTTTTCTTTTTCTCTTTTCTTTTTGGCAATTTGGGGACGCTGCCGTGCCGTGCTGGTGTTTTTCTTGCTTCACTTAATGTATTTTTTTTCTTCGGATTTTTTTTTTTCAACGTGGATAAATTGAACGCAATTTTTTGACGATCACCAAGACTTGAATGAGGGCGTGGGCTTAGGTCTGATCTAATCGGGATGTCGTCCACATGTTCACTGCTTCGGTAAAATGAGAGGAGAGGTCTTCGGAGCCCCTCCTGTTCTACCACGCAATACAAAAATGCATACAATATAAGGAATTGAATAGAGGCGTATTAGGCGACAACAAACCGTTGAGCGCTGAGGCTGAGCATCGAGCGCTTGCGGTTCGGTCGATTCCGTATTGGCCGTATTGCCTCATTGTCTTGCGACTAGCCAAAGGCAGTACACCCTCCACTCTCCTTAATCTACCCACGCCATGTCCCAAGCTCATCCCGAGGATGTCAACGTCGACGAGGCAGGTATAGGCCCAGGAACAGGTACCTTGCTCCCACTTTCCTCGGGCTCTATCCTGGCCGTTTTCGGCTGCTGACGCCACCAAGGTGACCAGTCGTACCCACCCCATTCGGCGCAGAATCAAGCACCGAAGGGCGTATCTGACTTCGTCGATGGCTCCGGTCCTATCTTTTCAATGTACTTGGAAATGGCGACAGAAGAAGACAAGAAAATGGCCGAAGCGTGGAAAGCGGACGCTGACGGGATTCTCATCTTTGTGCGTCACTACAGTACCTTCCAATGATGCACTACTGCTTCACTGACTCATCTCTCTCATAGACCGGTTTATTCTCTGCCGCTGTCGCGTCCTTGATCTCAGTGACCATTCAGGACATTCGACAGAACCCACAGGACACGTCCAACTTTTACCTCTCAAATATCTATCAGACTCTCGCCGATCCAAATCGATCTAACATTTCTGGTTCCCTCCCTCCTTCCCCACCCCCATTTTCTCCACCAAACTACGCAGTTTGGGTGAACGCGCTTTTGTTCTTGAGTTTGGTCATCAGTATCAGCTGCGCTCTACTCGCGACGTTGCTTCAGCAATGGGCACGGCGATATCTCAAGGTCACTCAGCCACGTTACAGTCTACACAAGCGAGCACGGATTCGTGCGTTCTTTTTCGAAGGCGTCGACAAGTTTCTCCTTCCGTGGGCAGTCGAAGCGCTGCCGGCCCTGCTGCATGTTTCCCTGTTCCTGTTCTTTGCCGGAATATGTGTGTTCCTGTGGCACGTAAATCTCACGATTTTCAAGTCGGTAGTGTCGTGGATTGGGATTTGCACTGCTCTGTACGGATGCATCACATTCGTCCCGGTCTTTTGTCACGACAGCCCATACCACACCCCACTCTCGTTGCCGGCGTGGCACATTATTACTGGGATACTGTATTTCACCTATGGGGTTCTTAAGTGGTTGGTTTACTTTCATTATGGAGCCGGGATATACTTTAGAGGCCTGGAGCGAAGTTATTGCAAATTACTTACGCAGGGCATGCAGAAGACAGTCGAGGATACCGCTCGGAAATCCCCATCGGAGATTGACACCCGCGCGTTCCTGTGGACGTTCGACAGTTTGGACGAAGATCACGAACTAGAGCGCTTCTTTTCCGGCTTACCTGGCTTCCGCAGCTCGAAGGTCATCGACGATCCTCTGCCCAGTCTCACCGAAGAGCAAAATGGGAAGCTTTCAATGACATTAATTGGGTTATTAGACCGCACATTCTCATCTGACTTGCTCCCTGACAAGGTCAAAAACCGACGAGCTGTCGTATGTGCCAAGGCGATCAATCCCGCAGACATTTCCTACTCATTGTTTCGGCTGATCCTGGACAGAATCTTGTCCGAAGACCAGTATGGGCCAGTGCAATCTGCCAAAATTGCACATTTTGTAAGAGGATGGGGCGAGGGCAAGGATGAAGAAACTACTGCGATTATCAAAGCCATAGTTGTCGCTATTGTTGCAAGGGCACGACGGCGCGATGACTCTTGGTTTATTCTTGCCTCCAAAGAACTAAGCATCCCAGAAGCCGTCCTCCGAGACTACGCCGCGCAGGGGAGGGACAGCCTGTCGCTTGCCATATTGATGCACATTACTCGCCAACAATTTAGCCATTCCCGGGAATCGTTCCTCTACTGGAACGTTCTAGGAGCAGCTTCCAGATTCGATGTACTAAATACGTCACCTCAACAGCAGTACGAGTTCTGTGCACTCTGGAATCAAATTGTCCTAAAAGCCCAGAATGACGACAATTCGACGATCGCGGCGTATATCCTCAATCCGATTCGCCAGGTCTACGTCACTCTCCATCGAGATACCGATGCTGCCCCTACAGCTTTCTCCGCTTCCACTGGCGACGGGGACTGGGTTCTGTGTCATCCAACTTCGTATCCACTGTGCAACATCCCTGGTCATCATCCGAACTCTACACCTCACATCCACGATGACTCTGCCTCCGCAACCTTTGCTCGCACTGACTTGCATGATGGCGCTGCGCTGCCCCCTGCTTCCCTTGCCAATCCCGATGCGCCTTCCTCACCTGTACCGCTCCATGTCGTCGAAACCCTCACGGATGTGCCACCGATTGACAACTTCCGGCCCGCTCATCAGGCAACCATCGAACGCGTGGACATTCCCGTCACTTTCACCGGATCCAGCCGCCGCTGGTGCAATACCGGACATTGTCACCTCAGTTATGTCAATGCCCGACCCCACTCCCGAAACTTCGACACCTGCCCCTTCTCTTTCCTTTACCTCTCTGCCTACCTCCGTTTCCTTCCAACACAATGCAGACCTCCGGACGCCTTTCGAATGCGCCAAATCTTCCAAGCTCAGCTTCTTGTCATCCAATTCTCGACCACATAACTCCTACAAATTTGCCGTCGTCTTCACAATTGCACACCACTCGATCTGACCTCTCATTGTCTCCCCTGGAATCTGCATCGTTCGATGATAGTTGCTACTGCACCCAGCGCTCGTCTAGGACTGACCTCTGTACCCGATCTGGATGCTAGCGCCGAAGACGACTGGTGGCCCAAAACCTAGTCTTCGCCAGGAACAGGACGCCCTTGACCATCGTTTCTGTGAATCACGCAATCCATGCAAGCAGCCACGGCTACCCTAGATTTCCCACCGCAATTGCCATCGGTTATCGACTCGGACGTAGGCATCCCGGGTGCTTCACTTCGGGGACCAAATGTCGAGCGTTCAGAAGAGCCTCCGGATCTTTCACATTACGCGTATGATATCGTTTAACTCGTGCCTCAATATGTGTGTGCGGTTGGGTATATTCCTATTGGTTCCCGTTATCACTAGACCGATACTAAATGTCTTATTATCGGCTGTGTACGTATGTTCGTATCACACGGTACAAGTAGGGTAGCCAAATACGTGTAAACTTGAATAGAGTGGTAAAATGTGTCTTAACTCTGCCCTTGAGCCACTGCGAGCTCATGAGCGCACCTGGAAATGGCGTGGAAGGCTCACCTGGGTATCCGCCTCTATCTCATCAGCTTCGGTAGTGTCTGTGAAGACTGGCTGCTTCCATCCCTTGTTGAGTAAGGTCGAGCGCCTTGATATACTATGGGACCATTCCAAGATGAGGGACAAGGAATAGTAGGGCAATCGCAATCGTTGTAGGTGTCTAATCGGTAACGGAGAACTTACATGAGGTGTGGTTGAGAGAATGTTACCAGCATCGAAATCGAGAGATCATGACAGTATGCCATCATCCCACCACAGCCAGGCAGTTTCCCTGATGGCGCCGGTGCCGGTGCCGCCGTGACCGCATTATTACACCGCTTAAGAGAAAGCGACGACGTCGACTACGGCACACGAGGCGCTTGACCAATGGTACTCACTCTCGCGGATCGAATATGCGCTCAACGTCTTGTGCGAGCGAGAGAGAGAATGACCATTAACAAGCCAGCGCTGAGCAAAATCTTTACTTATGACGGCGCTGATGCGAGATCATTTACCAGGGGAGGAAAGAAAAGAAACGATTTTTTTTGGAAAGAGGGTGGAGGGAAGGCGGCAGGGACTCAACTTTGGTCGCGGAGACGTACTGTATTCCCCGGTGGCATCTGCGTGTTGCCAAGTGTGCAGGTCATCCCGTCCATCCCACACAGGAATATCCACACGGTGGGGGGGGGGGGGGCGGTGTGAAGGGCGCTTGCGCAGGGGGGACCGCAACGAGCGGGGTCAAAGTCGAAGATGGATGGGTCAGTCGTCAGGGTCTCAGCGATTTCGTAGAGCGTGGAAAAGCCATGTCACCAGAGATGCAGATTCTGGAAATTGGTAGGCTGGGGATCCGGTGTGACCATTGCACATACTCGTTGCGCATCATGTGCCTAGGATTCTCCTTGAACGTCTACAGTCCTCATGGTGACTCACAGGAGTCCGCCCGGGCATGGTGGAGAGACTATGTGGGTCTTGCCTACTTGAGGTCTGCTAGCGTGCTAGAGCTAGCATCTTGATTGAGCCGAGTCGCATTCACCGAGCGCATTGCCACGGGAGTCGTAAACGCGTGAGTTTGCACAAAGAGTCCCCCTTATTGCCTAGACGAGTCACCAAAGGCCGTGCGTTTGCGGCGCCATTGCTGGTACGCTTGCGCACGCTGTGTATCGTCGCGAGTGGTAGCACTCTTCTGGTAACGCTAGGTTGTTCTTGTCGCGAAACGTATCTGCGAGACTCGAAAGCGCTTGAGTCAATACTTGGCATTGTTCTGAACTGTTGTGCGAGCCGCGAAGGTCCATGCTGACTGCTGGTGCAGTCACTGCTGCTGGGACTTGTGATACCCCCTGATACAGGTTGCTGCCGATATGCAGATGCCTTGCGTGTCATTGTAGTTGCTGTAAATGTCGCTGCGCGTAGTGAATGCTATTTCCGGGATCTAGATGCGCTGCAGGCGTCTGCATGCAGGTGGTGCTATCACTATGCATCGTGCTTGTGCTTCTCTTCACGCCAGGAGTCACTCTTGACTATGTTGATCCGCAAGTGCTGCGCATGTCGCTGCGGTTACTGTAAGTGCTGTCGCGAGTACCAACTAAAAACTCTCTATCGCCGGGTTTTTGATGTGCTGTGGGTGTCCGTGTGTACATCGCGCTGCTGCCGTTGGGGTCTTGCGCTTGTGTTCCTCGCTGCACTGGTAGTTGCTCTTGGAAGAACCTCATTGAGTCCTCTGTGCGCGCTGCCGCGGAACATGTAAACACACCAACAACGTGTAGAGCCATCCGAGGTAGGGGAAAAAAAAAAAGGGGGGGGGGGGTCACAAATTACAGGAGAAAACCTGTAGCTATTTGATTGCTAACATTCGTTTCGTTGGTCCTCGCCAAAGTGGTCCTTACTTTCCGAATTTGCTACAATCCTTTGTAACATGCGAAAACAACAGTCTGACTCGTGTTCTTTCACTTATGGAGGTGTTGTCCCTTACAAATTTGAATATTGGAAGTGGAGCCATCCTTAGTTCATGAGTCGCTTATGAGGGAGCACAAATGATAGTCTACGAAAATTGTCCGATTGAATATGGGGGTGTTGTACTACAAGCATGAATTTTAAAAGCCAAACCATCGTTACTTTATGTGCATGTAGGTGTGTCGATACGTGTCAATACTACACTCTCAGTACTAGTCAACAGCCTCTCTTTGTCTGTATTTGCTTTTATTTGACTGTGTCGACGAGACGGTCTGAATTTCGACCTGCCATATGACCTTGTCAAGCAAAGTGAATGTATTTTTTCTTCGGAATTTTTTTACGTAGACTCGGACAAACTTGTGGGTAAATCGACTTGATCATGACAGAGAGCTTGAGGGACCGCTCAGGTAGGAAACAATAGTTCTCAAAAGAGTTGTTTGCATTCAGCACTGCACCAGCACTTACATTCACGTTATTGTATACGTATCTAGTGGGCTGTGTATTCTCAGGCATGTTCTCATCTGAATGAGTGATCTAGAACAGTACCACCATCGACTGGCACAACACTGCAAGTTTCCAGCGCTTGTTGCCAGTCCGGACCCCTAGGGTTGTAGAATGCGTCTCCAGGGTCCCAGTTGATCCGATGTTATCATGCGCTACACACACCGCCTCCTCTCTTCCTCTGAAGACAGCATCTGCCAGTGGAAGAGGCGCTGATCAACTTTATTCAACACTACACCCAGATTTCAATGTCTCGAACTCCCGAAGAGCCTGCCAACCGTGATGTAGGAATAGGTACGGACGCGTTACTCCCCCATTTCTCTATCCCCGCAGTTCTAATCTTTTTCCGTCCACCCAAGTAGGTGATGAGCAGCATACACCCCACTCTGCGCCGCTTCAAACCCCACCGAGAGTATCTAACTTCGTCGATGGATCCGGGCCCATTTTTTCACTATATTTGGAAATGGCAACGGAAGAGGACAAGAAGATGGCTGAAAAGTGGAAAGCAGACGCTGACGGGATCCTTATATTTGTGCGTTTCTATCTTGAATCTGGTGCTTCACATCGACTCAATTCTCATAGACCGGTTTATTCTCTGCTGCTGTTGCGTCGTTGATCTCAGTGTCCATTCAGGACATTCGACCGAACCCACAGGACATCTCCAACTTCTACCTCGCAAATATCTACCAGACCGTCTCTGACCCCAATATTTCCACTTCCCTCCCTACTTCCCCACCCCCATTCTCTCCACCAAACTATGCTGTTTGGGTGAACGCACTTTGGTTCATGAGCTTGGTGATCAGCCTTACCTGTGCCCTGCTCGCGACGTTGCTGCAGCAATGGGCACGAAGATATCTCAGGGTCACTCAGTCCCGTTACAGCCCACACAAGCGAGCACGAATCCGTGCGTTCTTCGCCTGAAGGAGTTGAGAAGCTTCTCCTTCCGTGGACGGTCGAAACATTGCCTGCACTTCTTCACATTTCCCTGTTCTTATTCTTCGCTGGCCTGGGTGTGTTCCTATGCAACGTCCATACCACAATTTCCAAGTTGGTGGTGTCATGGGTCGGCGTTTGCGCGACCCTGTACGGATGCATCACATTTTTGCCGATCTTTCGTCATGATAGCCCGTACTATACATCGTTGTCATCACTGGTGTGGCTCATTGTTTTCGGGATAGCTTTCGTCGGCTCTCAGGTTCGTTGGTGGTTCCATTTATCGGTTCTCCATCGTCGTCCAATCTTTCGGAGGTCCTGGGGCCGTTACTATGGACTACTCTCGCAAGGTATGCAGAGGACTGCCGAGGCGACTGCTCTGAAATCCCGATCAGAGATCGACGCACGCGCCTTCATGTGGACGTTCGACTTCTTGGATGAAGACCACGAAATGGAGCGCTTCTTTGCGGGATTACCTGGCTTCTGCAACTCGAAAATGGTCAAAAATCCTCTGCTCAGTCTTTCTTTTGAACAAGTTTGGAAGCTTTCAGCGGGATTGAAAGGGCTATTGGACCGCACTTTCGCATCCGATTTGCTGCCTGCGCCAGTCAAACAACGGCGAGCCTTGATATGCGCAAAGGCCGTCGATCCCGCTCATACTCCCATGGCATTTAGCATTCTCGACATCATTTTGTCCAACGACCAAAATAGTGGCCCGCTGGCCACCAGAATTTTACAGATTGTTAGGGGCTGGCGCAATAACACGGACGAAGATACTATTTTGGTTACACAAGCTACAATCTCCAGTATTGTTGCAAGAGCGCGACGGCGCGACGACTCTTGGTTTATTCTCGCCTCAAATGAACTAGCCGTCCCAGAATCTGTCCTCCGGGGGTATGCCACGCACGGGGATAGCCTGTCACTTGCCGTCTTGATTCACATCACCCGTCAGCAATTTAACTTTTTCTGGAAGCGTTCCTGGGTGCAGCACGCGTTTGCGAAAGTTCTAGAAGCAGCTTCCGCGTTTGATGTACAGAATACGTCGCCTGAACTGCAGCACGAGTTCTGTGCTCTCTGGAATCAAATCGTTCACAAAGCGCGGAACGATGACAATGAGACGACCACGTGGGTTGCCCTTAGACCAATCCGCGACGTTTACATCGCGCTGCATCAAGATACTGATTCTACATCTCCACGGCTCTCTGCTTCTAGGGGCTATGGAGATTACATTTTGTGGCAACCGTCCTCGTATCCAGCATGCAACGTCTCTGGCCATATCCGCGACGACACACACTCTGCGACCTTTGTTCGCGCCGTCGGGCTAGTCCCTGGTTCCCTTGCCAGTCCTGATGTACCTTCTTCACCTGTACCTTCCCCACTTCATGTCGACAAAGGCCTGATGGAGGAGCTGCCTCTTGACATCTCCCACCCCGCTCATCAGACGACCATCAAAAACCTCCGCATTCCCGTTACCTCACCGGATCCAGCCGCCGCTCGTGAAATACTGGACATTGTCACCTCAGTTATAACGATGCCCAACTCTACTCCCGAAACTCAGATACTTGCCCCTTCTCTTTCCTCTATCTCCTTACCCTCCGCCTTTTCCCTCCAGCACAACGCAGACCTCCTGACACCTTCCGATGCACCAAATCTCCTGTCTTCAGCTTCTTCTAATGTAGTTCTCGACCACACATTTCCTACAGATCCGCCGTTGTCTTCACACCCACACATCACTCGATCTGACCTCTCATCTTCTTCCCCAGAATCTATCTCATCATTCGATAATAGTTACTAATGCACCCAGCGCTTATCCAGGACCGACCTCTGCGCGCTAGATCTGAGTGCTACCGTCGAAGACGATATTAGCCCTCGGCCTGGTTTTCAGAAGGGAACGGACGTCCTTGACCCCCCTTCTGTGAATCGCGCAATCCAAGCAAGCACTATAGCCACCCTAGATTTTCCACCGCAATTGCCATCGATTACTGGCTCGGGCGTAGCCATCCCGGGTTCGAGAGCCAAAAGCTGAGCGTTCAGGAGATCGTTCTCCGGATCCTTCGCGTTGTCGGTACGATATCGTTTAACCCGTTCCTCGATCTCTTGAATATGCGTGTACGATTGGGTATATTCCTATTGTACTCCCGTTACCACTAGACTGATACCACTCAATACTTTTCACTCGTGTGCGTATGCTCATATCGCACGGTACAAGTACGGCAGCCAAACGCCTGTAAACCTGAATAGAATGGTAAAATGTGTCTTACTGTGACGCTACCTTTGAGCCACTGCGGGCTCTTGAGCGCACCTGGAAATGACGCGGAAGCCTCACTTGGGTATCCATTTCTATCCCACCAGCTTCGGTAGTAGTCTGACTATTGGCTGCTTGCGTCCCTTGTTGAGAGTAAGGTCGAGCGTCTTGATATACTATGGAGCCATTCCAAGATGGGAAACAAGGACGTTGTAGGGGTAGTAGGGCAACCGTAGCAGGTCAATGAGTACAAATCGATATTTACATAACACATGACTGAGAGAACGCTCGTAGCGTCAACACCGAGAACAAGAGACCCTTGGAAAGGGTACTGACGCGCTGACGTGGGAATACCATCCAAACACGTGAATCTCAGACTGCTTTCCTGCCGCCGCCTTGGCTGTCTCGCTACGGCACCTGGAGAAAGCGATGACGTCGACCACACCTACGACTTGTGCTATCGTGCGAGGCGGTTGACCAATAGCGCACCCTCTTGCAGATCGAATACGTCTGCGAGAGCTTTCCCGTTAACAAGCCAGCGCTGGTCATTTTTTTTTATTTAAGACGTCAATGCAGGGTCATTCAACTAGGACGAAAGTGTCTGGCAAGGGCTTGGGCAAGGGGGTTATTGTGAACACGATGAGCCATCACTTTCCTGTGATGATCCCGTGATCCCATGTCTCTGACGGTCTCGAATATTACAAGAAATGTTCGAGATACTGAGTATTGTACGAGTAGGACAGACGCGCAAGCGCCTTTTTCTGTAGTATTTAAACCCGTAAAATCAATGCGAATGAGGCCAGAGAGTCTCTCGCTTTCACCTTTCCCCGTTACACTCGGGTCACGCAGGCCACGGAGAGGTGAACGGATTCACAGGGTGTTGCATTTCGGCACGCTCGACCCGGCCGACCCGAACCTTCAACAAATATCCGCCGCGCTCGCTCGCGGCGGTCCAGGAGACCTCGCACCGAATACTGTTCCATTCTGTTAAGCTGTGCTTTCCGTCCTACACCTTTTCCGTTTATTTCCGAGTCCATTCCGTCTCAAGGTCTCAGCCTCATAGGGGTTCGCGCGCCTCTTACTGTACATTCTCGGTCTCGTTCCCCCGTCTTCTCGTTCCTCCCGACTCTTGTTTCACGCCTTAAGTGGCCCATGCGTCTTTGTTTATCTTTACTTTACTTTTATTGCCTCTAAAAAATGTAGCTTAAACTGTATAAAAACATGCCTCGTTGTACTTGAATCATTATCTTCCTATTATCCCTCTCGTGTGCCTTCAAGGTCCCCTCTCCAAAGCCAAGTCCTTCTTCGCCTTTGTCCATCGCTCTCGGCTTCTGCCTTCGGTCGCCTTCGCGCTGTTCTCGTGCCAACAACCGAACCGGCCCTCTCGGATACTTGTCACCTGACCTGTTCAACTTAGCCGGATCGCCCAGTGCTGCTTGGCAACAGGGGGGTGGAGGGAAAGCTTACCATAGATGACCCAGCCCTCGATCTCGGTCGCAGAGACGTACTGTATTCCCCATGGCTTCTGCTTGGGCGAGCGTGCTTCTAGGCGTACAGGTCGTCCTCCAGTCTGCCCCTTAGGAATAACCGAGGGAGCGCAAAGAGCAGCGAGGACCGCGTCAGCCTGGAGAGCAGGTCAAAGTCGAAGATGGCCAGGTCAGATAGAGTCATGGTGATTGCATCAAGCGCAGTAAGCCGTGTCGCCTGAGACGTGTCACGGTTTCTGGCGATTGGTAGGCCGTGTCTCTGCGTGGAGAGCAAAGCAGGTCAAAAGGTGACGCAAAGAGAGAGGCGGAATACGTACGGATGCCTCACTTTGGAAACAAAGGGCTCCGAGACAGCACTCTTCTCTGGCGGCATGGTCTCTCACTCATTGAGTCATTTCTCGAACTTGGTGGGGAGACCCGCAATTAGTGCAACTCGTTTGCGCTGGCGGCGGCTACGAGTACGTTATAGACTGGGAAGCGGAGCATGATCATGGGAGCGTATTAAAAAGGAGTTTGCCAAGCTTGAGTCAATGAGAAATGAGCACATGAGAGTTGGGAAGCATAATAGTAAGAGGGAAACGCACACGTAGTACTTAATCGTGGACTCTGCAGTCACGGATGTCAATATGCACCTCTGTCGCATGCGTTTTTGTTTCTGGAAATATTGGCCGGCCATAGGTTTAATAGGTGAGCAAATAAAAGGTTGAATAATCCTTCAATCTCTGTTCAAGTAGTAAAGACTGGCTACGAGACGAGAGCGTCGAGGGAAGAGATGTACACCTTGCGAGCTTGGGGACAATCTGTGCTTCGCGCTGAATTAGACGCAGAACCCAACCGAATATGCACGTACTACCTGGTCTTCGAAAGCATTCCGGGCCTCGAGGCGGCAGTAGCAACGCACAAGAACTCGACGTCGTCAAAAGTCATTGATCTCACAGCCAGCGGAAGCCTCATGTTATGGTTTGAGCGTGAGTGTGAGTTCATCGCAAATCGGTATTTCGCCCGCACGACCTGGGCGATTGTCGCAACGCAACCTCACCGCTTCAACTAATTGAAGAGAAAGCCGCAGACCCCTCTTTTTCTTCCACGCAACATAAAAACGACAGAATTGAAGTCTATTTCGTAACAACAAACCGTTAAGCAACAGCGCTTGCGGTGCGGTTGACCCTGTATCACCTCATAGTGCCTTGGGACCTTGCTTGTGACTAACCACTAGCAAGGGGCATTCACCCTCAACGCCTTTCACCCCAACACATTGCGTTCTCCCTTATTTGAGCCGCGCTATAACTTTCAATGTCCCAAGTTCGTCCCGAGGATGTCAACATAGCTGAGGCGGGTATACACCCAGAACAGGCACTTAGCTCTATCCTCGCCGTTCTCACCAGCCCTGACACCCCCTACAGGTGACCACCAGTACCCACCCCAGGCGGCGCAGGACCAAGCATCGAAGGGTGAATCTAACTTCGTCGATGGCTCCGGGCCAATCTTTTCAATGTACTTGGAAATGGCAACGGAAGAAGACAAGAAAATGGCCGAAGCATGGAAAGCGGACGCTGACGGAATTCTCATCTTTGTGCGTTGCTATATTCCAATGCCATGCACCGCTTCGCAGACTCATCTCCTGTAGACCGGTTTATTCTCTGCAGCCGTCGCGTCGTTAATCTCAGTATCAATTCAAGACATTCGACCGAACCCACAGGACACCTCTAATTTCTACCTTGCGAATATCTATCGCAGTATTTCCGACCCAAATCAATCCACCATTTCTACTCCTCCACCCCCATTTTCTCCACCGAGCTATGCCGTCTGGGTCAATTCGCTCTGGTTCTTGAGCCTGGTCATTAGTCTTACCTGTGCTCTACTTGCGACGTTGTTACAGCAGTGGGCACGGAGATACCTCAAGATCACTCAGCCACGTTACAGTCCACATAAGCGAGCGCGGATCCGCGCCTTCTCTGCCGAAGGCGTCGACAGGTTTCTCCTTCCATGGGCGGTTGAAGCATTGCCCACATTGCTACATGCTTCCCTTTTCCTGTTCCTCGCCGGTCTAGCTGTGTTCCTATGGAACGTTAATCTCACAATATTCAAGTTGGTGTTGTCATGGGTCGGCGTGTGCATGGCACTGTATGGGTGTATCACGTTCATGCCAATCGTCCGCCATGACAGCCCATACCACACACCACTCTCCCTGCCGGCGTGGCACATTGTCACTGGGATACCGTATTTCGTCTATGGGATTCTTCAGTGGTTTGCACAGTATCGTTATGGACTCTGGAGTCAATCCCGGATTCACTTTCGAAGCCTGGAGCACAGTTATCGCAAATTGCTGACGCAGGGCATGCAGAAGACCGCCGAGGACACCGCCCTGAAATCCCCATCCGATATTGATACCCGCGCGTTCCTGTGGACGTTCGACTGTTTGGACGAAGATCACGAACTAGAGCGCTTCTTTTCCGGCTTACCGGGCTTCCGCAGCTCGAAGGTGGTTGACGATCCTCTGCCCAGTCTCACCGAAGATCAAATGTTGAACCTTTTGACGGCATCAATTGGATTGTTAGACCGCACATTCTCATCTGACTTGCTCTCCGACCAGGTTAAAAGCCAGCGGGCTGTCGTATGTGCCAAGGCAATCAATCCCGCAGACACTTCTGAATCATTGTTTTTGCGGGTCCTCGACAGAATAATGTCCGAAGACCAGTATGGGCCGGTGCAATCTTCTGAAATTGCAAGTTTTGTGAGAGGGTGGGGCGAGGGCAAGGATGAAGAAACTACTGGGATTATCCAAGCCATAGTTGTTGGTGTTGTCGCAAGGGCACGACGGCGCGATGACACTTGGTTTATTCTTGCTTCCAGAGAACTGGGCGTCTCAGAATCCGTCTTCCGGGACTACGCTGTGCAGGGGGACAGTCTGTCACTTGCCATATTGACTCACATTACTCGCTGGAATTTTAGCCATTTCTGGGAGACGTCCTTGCAGCAGTCATATGCGTACTTAATGGTTCTAGGAGCAGCTTCCAGATTCGATGTACTAAATACGTCACCTCAACAGCAGCACGAGTTCTGTGCACTCTGGAATCAAATTGTTCTAAGCGCCCGGAATGGCGGCTATCAGATGATCGCAAAGTATATCCTCAACCCGATTCGCAAGATTTACGTCACTCTACATCAAGATACTGATGCTGCTCCTACAGCTTTCTCCGCCTCCACTAAAGACGAGGTCGGCGTTCTGTGGCTACCAACTTCGTATCCACTGTGCGACATCCCTGGTCATCATTCCAGCCCTACACTTCACATCCACGATGACTCTACTTCCATGACCTTTGCTCGCACCGGCCTGGATGATGATGATAATGCACCGCCACCTGCTTCGCTTGCCAGTCCTGATGCACTTCTCTCGTCCGTACCAGTCTCACTTCATGTCCCCAACGACCTCAGCGTTGTGCCACCGTCTGGCAACTTCGACTCCGTTCATCGGGCAACCATCGAGAGCCTGTACATTCCCGTTACTTCACCGGATCTGGCCGTCGGTGGCGCAATGCCGGATATTGTCACCTCAGCTATATCAATGCCCGACCCCACTCCCGAAACGTCGACGCCTGCCCCTTCTCTTTCCTTTATCTCCCTACCCGCCGCCATTTCCCTCCAATACAATGCAGACCTCCGGACGCCTTTCGATGCACCAAATCCCCCATCTTCAGCCTCTTGCAATCCAGTTCTCGACAACATATCTCCTACAGGTTCGCCGTCATCTTCACACTCGCCCATCACTCCATTTGACCCCTCATTATTTTCCCTAGAGTCTCATCGTTCGATGATGGTCACTACACCACCCAGCGCTTATCCAGGACTGACCTCTGCGCCCGATCTGAGTGCTAGCGCCGAAGACAATGGTGGCCTGAAGCCCGGTCTTTGCAATGAACAGAACACCCTTGACCCCCCTTTGGTAAATCGCGCAATTCATGCGAGCACTACGCTACCCTAGATTTTCGACCACGATTGCCATCGGTTACCGACTCAGACGTAGCCATCCCGGGTCCTTCACTTTGGGAACCAAACGCTGAGCGTTGAGGAGATCCTTTTCGTCGTCGGCACGATGTCGTATAACCCGTCCCTCAATCTCTGAGATATGTGCGCGACTGGGTGTTAATGTGTCGTTTTTAAGGAATAAAAGAAACAAACAGGATTTGGTTAGGGACGGAGGGGGCCGAACCGCCGATGACCTAGCGCTCGACATGAGTTGCGGAGATGCGTCTGGGTGCGCGTGCTGCCAAGCGCACAGGTCGTGTCCAGCATGCAACTACCCTAAGGAATACCCGGAGGTGTGCGAAGAGTCATCGATCTTGAGTGGTCAAACTCGAAAACAGTCCAGTCGTACGAGGCCGTGACGATAGCGTCGAGATTTGAAGGCTGTATCGCCTGCGACGCGGCTGGCGGGTGTGTGCGAGCTGCAGTCATAGTCTCTGTGTGGGGAGCGAAGCGCTCGTCAGTAGGTGAAACGGAGAGAGAGGTGGATTGGAGGGCAGTCGTGTCGTGAGAATCGGGCCGGTAGGACAGGCCTGCTGTAGGAGGAGCGCGAGAATGCGCGACTCAGCCGTTTGGGAGAAAAGGCTAAAATATTGTGTAACAACCTGTAGGAGCGCGAGAATGCGTGACTAAGTACACGGTAAGTAAAGGTAGCATAAAACGGAATGGAGTAAACTACTAACCTCAGCCGTTTGGGGAAAAAGGCTGAGGTTGATCTACGTGAACTATGAAGTATTTATGTAGAGGAAAATAAATTTCGAGAGAAAAAACGAGACCGCTGTCAGGTAACTGAGCCGTATTCATGTGTTACCGGTCTAGCCGGCCCGATGCTTACGCATGTGCGACTGCCCTCCAACAGGAGAAAAGGCTCTTTCTACGTGAACTATGGAGTATTTATGTAGAAGAAAGTTAATTTCGTAGAGGAAAAACGCGTACGGCTGCCTCGCTTTGGAGAAGGCGTCGACAAGACACTCCAAGGATGATGGTGTGATCATGTGATTTCTCGACATTGGCGTTCCATACTTTCCATAACCGGAAAGTGACGATCTACCAAGGAACGCAACTTTTTTTACGGTCTTTGCTGGACCGACGTCATTATCTTCAAATGTCCCATATCCCTCACGATACTATCAACGTATCTGAAGCAGGAATGGGTACGGTCCTTAGCTTCCCTCCATGTCATTCTATTCTTGCCCTTCTCAACTCTCACTGCCGCACCCACAGGTGGCCACCCATACCCACCCCCGTCGGCACCAACTCAAGCAACACAGGGAGAATCCAATTTCATTGATGGCTCCGGTCCTATTTTTTCAATGTATCTGGAGATGGCGGGTGAAGAAGACAAGAAAATGGTCGAAGGTTGGAAAGCGGACGCAGATGGGATCCTTATATTCGTGCGTCTCTATCTTCTAATTCCATTCCATCAACTCAACAGCCACAGACCGGTTTATTCTCTGCCGCTGTTGCATCGTTGATCTCAGTGTCCATTCAGGATATTCGACCGAACCCACAGGACACCTCCAACTTCTACCTCGCAAATATCTATCAGACTATCGCCAACCCAAATCAATCCAACATCTCGAGTTCCCTCCCTACTTCCCCACCCCCTTTTTCTCCACCAAACCACGCAGTCTGGGTGAACGCACTGTGGTTCTTAAGCTTGGTGATTAGTATCACCTGTGCCCTACTTGCGACGTTGCTTCAGCAGTGGGCACGACGATACCTCAAAGTCACTCAACCACGTTACAGTCTACACAAGCGAGCACGGATTCGAGCATTCTTTTTTGAAGGTGTTGAGAAGTTTTTCCTACCCTTGACAGTCGAAGCATTGCCCACGCTTCTACACGCCTCCTTGTTCCTGTTCTTTTCCGGCCTGGTAGTGTTCCTATCCAATTCCAATTTCACTATATTCAAACTGGTGCTCTCATGGGTCGGCGTTTGCGCCGCTGTCTACGGATGCCTCACATTTATTCCGATTTTCCGCCACGACAGCCCATACTATACTCCGCTTACATCGTTGGTGTGGCCCATCGTTATCGGGATATCATATGTCGTCCTTCGGGTTCTTCGGTGGTTCACCTGGTCTGTTTACTTTCACCGTAGAGCCTTGCGTTCCTTTACTCGCTTGGAGAGAAATCATCGCAAACAGCTCGTGCGGGGCATGCAGAAGACCGCCGAAGAAACTGCTCTGAACTCGCCATCGGAGATCGACACCCGCGCCTTCATGTGGACGTTCGACAGTTTGGACGAAGACCATGAACTAGAGCGCTTCTTTTCCGGCTTGCCTAGCTTCCGCAGTTCGAAGGTCGTCGGCGATTTTCTGCCCGGTCTCGTCAAAGAGGGAAAATGGAGGCATTCCGAAGCATTGCTAGGGTTTCTTGATCGCACATTCTCATCCGATCTGCTCCCTGAACAAGTCAAGATTCGGAGAGCTATCATCTGCGTCAAGGCCCTAGATCCCTCAACGCTCCCCTACGAATGTCTGCAGTTCCTCAAGAGAATCGTGTTCAACGATCAATTTAAGGAACTACAAACCGCCGAATTTGGCCGTATTGTAAGTGGCTGGGGTAATGGTAACGACGAAGAGACTACTTCGCTTGTACAAGCATTGGTTACCAATGTGGTTGCAAGAACACCATGGCGTGACGACTCTTGGTTTACTCTTGCTTCCAGCGAACTGGGCGTCCCAGAAACCGCCCTCCAGGACTATGCCGCGCATGGGGACAGCCTGTCACTTGTCATACTGATTCACGTGATTCGCCAGCACTTTAGCCATTTCTGGAGACCGTCCTGGCCAACCTATGAGTTCGCAAAATTTCTGGAAACAGCGTCCAAATTCAACGTGCACAATACGTCGCCCGAATTACAGCACGAGTTCTGTGCTCTCTGGAACCGAATTGTCCTCGATGTGAAGAACGACAACGACCGATCGATGGCGTTTGGTGTCTTGGGACCGATTCGCAACATCTACATTACTCTACATCGGGATACCACTTCTGCCCCAAAACGGTTCTCCGCCGCCACGGGCAATTGGGAAGATATACTGAGGGAGCCGTCCTCGTATCCGGTGTGCAAGGTCGCTGGCCATATTCATGACAACTCTGACCCCGCAACTGCTCGCGTCATCGTGCCGGTCCCTTCTCCCCTCGTCAGTCCCACTGTACCTTCCTCCGTCCTCGTTCCACTTCATGTCGTCGAAACCCCCACGGATTTGCCGCCGATTGACGACTCCCGCCCCGCTCATCAGCTGACCATCGACAGCCCCCGCGTCCCTGTTATCCCATCAGATTCAGCTACCGCTGGTGCGATACGAGACATCGTCACCGCAGGTATAGCGCTTCCCCTCATTCCCCAAACCTCCGCCCCTTCTCCTTCATCTACACCCCCACCTGCCGCTATTCCTCACTACACGCACAACGCAGGCCGCCTCATGCCTTCCAATGCACCAAAACTCCCATCTTCATCTTCATCTAATGACGATATACTTCCCTCAGGTCCGCTCTCGTCTTTACATTTGCCCATCGCTCGATCTAACCTCTCACCTGTCCCAGAACTCCATAGCTCGATAGTAGTCACTACTGCTCCTAGCGCTTCTCCAGGGCCAACCTTTACATCTGACGTGGCTGCTGCCGCTAAAGACGATGGTACCTCTCGGCCCAGTTTTCTCAAGGACGAAGACGCTCTTGACCCCCTTTCGGTGAATCGTGCAACCCTCGCAAACACTATGACCACCTTAGACCTTCCGCCACAATTCCCGTCCCCGCCGTTGGTCACTGGCTCGGATATAGCCCTCGCAGGACATTCAATACGGGAATCAAATACTGAACGTACGGGAGATCACCGTCCGCGTCCTCCGCATGGCCAGTATGATACCGTTTAACATAATCTTTGAGATGTGCGCGTGATAGGGTATTTGTTGGACTCTCAAATCACTATACTAGTTACAATTCAATCATTTCTCGTATTCTGGTGTAAATCATCCCATTTTGCGATACAAATACCGCGGCGAATGTCGTATAGGCGAAATCAGCGAAATTTCACAAAGCGAACTTTCTCAGGTCATGTGAGTTGTTATTGCAGAAATTATATGCGTAGGTATATGCGCCGACGTAGCTCGGGGTTTGGGTTGTGATGTCAAAAGAACAAAGAGTTATTCCGTGCATGACTATCAGGAGGGCATACTACTGACAGGAACTTGAGAGCCCAGAGCCACGTCGCATTCTTTGCGATGGAGTACGGAGAGGACTAGGTGACGACTAGACGTTGGGAGGCAGACGCGGATAGCACCTGTGCTTCGCAAGTTGTGCTATGCTCGCGCATCCACCGTTCCTCGCAAGATCCCTACGCGTTCCGGTTCGCCAATATCGGCCCTCAAGCAGATGTCTATTGTTCTACACGTATGTGCTAAATTAACAACACCGGCGTTGAGTTTCTGAGGCGTTAGACAGTGACCGACTGGCACGTCCCGCAGACCCTCTATTCGCACCGTTCAAGCGTGTGTGATAAGCTTTCAAACAAGGCCCTCAAGAGACCGGACAACTCACAAAGGCACCTAAAACCAACCATCGAACGCGCTCCGTAATGTACGAAGTTTGCTCAACGCTCCAGGCCAACTACGCTTCTTCCCACACAGTCTCTGCACGGCGTCGCGAAGCGCTTCCGCTGATTTCTCGTAAGCGGCGGACGCCTTACCCTCTGAGTGGAAACGTCTACGAGGTCTCGTCCGCCCATTCCACCCACGTTTCGGAATCCGCAATACTGTGTCGTGGTAGGTGAGGTAGAGTGAGGTGCTTCCACATAGCAGGCGGTGAGGAACACGAGTTCGGCAGCGGGAAGTCAGGAGCGCACGATGTCGAGGAGAGTGAGGTAATTGCCAAGGTGAAGTTTGAACGAGACATTGATTGGTCTCCTTGACTCCGAAACACCGAGGGACGTAGCGTGACGATACGCAACAGTTCGATCGCATGCTTTTGTTTGCACAAGGAAACGGACGTACTTGACCTACCTTCGGCGATTCGGGAAAACATTATGGACGCCCTGGATCTTCCACCACAGTCGCCGTCTCCGTCTTCAGTTCCTGACGAAGCCATTTCAGGTTCTTCATGGCGCTCTCTTGTTGCCGAGCATACAGGAAATCATCCTCCGCACCTTTCACATGGCCACTATGATATTGTTTGACGCGTCCCCCAATCTGATAGGGTATAATTCTTGTTAGTGTAGCGAGTAATGGACTTTGACCCGAGGGGAAGCGTAGATCGAGAGATAGAGAAGAGAGGAAATGCGATGAGACGGACACGGACACGGCGGGGGGACGGAAATCGTTAACGCAAAAGTAAAGGCATGGCTGAAGTAATCAACAGAGTATATTCGTACTTAGTAATCAAATACTAACAAGTTAAATAATGCCGTTTCCAAGGTCGTTTCGAGGCCAGGAGGACATTACGCTGTGCAAATACCATGGCGGTGTGCGTGTGTAAGCCCGAGTAGTGAGGAGAAATGCGACTGATGAGCGTACCTGTAGGTGACACAGACGCCTCTGCGTCTACCTGGATAGACATTTCTATCTCTTCGGGTAGTATTAGTCAACGCCTTTTCTCAGTTTGTGCACGCAAAGACAGAACCATGTTGTCAGTAGTGACAACCTTGTTCGCTACAACACTTGCGTACTGCGCACTTGCGGTTCGATCGACCACATGTACGACCACATGGGGCTTTATAACCTGCCAACAGCCAGGCAATGCGGCATAGTCATCCTCAACACCCTCTACCACACCCCACCGTACTCTCCAAGGTACTCTCAATACTGCACAGTGTTCAATGTCTAGGGCCCCTCACGAGGATATCAATGTACTGGAACCAGGAATAGGTATAGTTACCTTCCCCTTCATGACTTTATTCTTACCGTACTCAACTGCTGCCGCCATAGGTACCTACCCACCTCCGTCGGCACGAACTCAAGCAATACATGAGGAACCTGACTTTGTTGATGGCTCCGGTGCTATGTTTTCAAAGTATATGGAACTGGCGACTGAAGAAGATAAGAAGATGGCCGAAAGCTGGACAGCAGACGCTGACGGGATCCTCATCTTTGTGGGTCTCAACTTTCCAATCCCGTGTTTCACACCAACTCACCAGGTCATAAATAGACTGGTTTATTCTCAGCTGCTGTCGCGTCGATGATCTCAATATCAATTCAGGACATCCGACCGAACCCACAGGACACCTCTAACTTTTACCTCGCAAACATCTATTATCAGACTGTCGCTGGCCCAAACTCGCCCAACATTTCAAGTTCCATCCCTCCTTCCCCACCCCCGTTTTCTCCACCAAACTATGCAGTTTGGGTGAACGCGCTCTGGTTCATGAGCTTGATAATCAGTATTTCCTGTGCTCTACTCGCGACGTTGCTACAGCAATGGGCACGAAGATACCTCACAGTCACGCAGCCACGTTACAGTTTACACAAGCGAGCAAAGATCCGTACATTCTTCTTTGATGGTGTCGCCGCAGGTAGCCAGCCATTACAATTTGGAAGATTCCCCACACTCCTACTACATATTTCCTTGTTCCTATTCTTTGCCGGCCTGATTGTGTTCGTATGGAATGTCAATCTCACGATTTTCAAGCTGGTGCTGTCATGGGTCAGCTGTTGCATGGCTCTGTATGGATGGGCTACATGCATGCCGTCCATTCGTCGTAACAGCCCATTCCACACCCCATTCTCACCCCTCGCGTGGAGGTTATTACTTATCCCATTTCGTTTGGTTTCCTACTTGTCTTTTCCCATGATCTCCCCGGGTTCGGACTCATTCAAAAGATGCTCTCTCAGGGCATGCAGAAGACAGCCGAGGAAACTGCTCTGAGCTCACCAGGGATCGACGCTCGTGCCTTGATGCTGACGTTTGACAGTTTGGACGAAGACCATGAACTGGAGCACTTCTTTTCCAGTTTGCCCGGCTTCCGTAACTCGAGCGAGGTCCACGATCCGCTGCCAGATCTCAATTTGTGGAAAAAGAAGAGACTTTCGATGGCATTGATAGGTTTTTTTGACCGCACCTTCTCGTCTGATATGCTTCGCAAATCTGACAAAAACCGCCGAGCCATCATCTGCGCGAAAGCCCTTGATCCTGCACAATTTCCTTACGCATTTTGGGATATCCTCCGTAAAGTGATGTCTGAAGATCAACATAGGGAACCGCAAACTGCCGAAATTGTCCGTGTCATGAGAAGTTGGGCCGACGAATGGAGACCGCGAAACTACATTGCTTGTACAATCCATATTCACCAGTCTAATTGTAAGAGCACAACGGCAGGACGACTCTTGGTTTATTTCCGCTGCCATTGAACTTGGCATCCCGGAAGCTGACCTCAGAGACTACGCCGCACATGGTGACAGCTTGTCGTTTGCCGCCTTGGTCCACCTCACTGGCCAGCAGTTTAGCCTTATCGAGAACCCGTCCTGGCCAACAGATGTGTTCGAGGATGTTTTACAAGAAGCCTCCGCATTCAATGTGCAAGATACGTCACCCAATCTGCAGCATGCCTTCTGTACTCTCTGGAATCAAATTGTTCTCAAAGCGCAGAACGACAACGATGAGCGGATGGCGAGTCGTATCCTCCGACCGATTCGGAACATATACATCGCTCTCCATCAAGATACCGATTCTGCCCCAACACACTTCTCCGCCTCCACTCCAAGTGATTACTGGATTCTGAGTGACCCATCCTCGTATCCACAGTGCAACGTCACTGGCCATATTTACAACGACTCTCCTTCCAGGACCTTAGCTCACACTGTCCCACACGATAATGCCGCGCCGGTCCTTGCTCCCCGTGCTAGCCTCGATGTGCCTTCCTCGTCCGTACCTGCCCCACCCCACTCCGTTGAAAGCCTCATGAATATACTACCACTTGACAACTTCCACCCCCGGCCCGCTCATCAGACGACTAGCCAAGTCGATCCTACTACCTCACAAGATCCAACGACCGCTAACGCACATGTCATCTCTGGTATAATAATACCCCACCCTACTTCCACAACTTCGACATCCGCTCCTACTTTCTCACCCACTGTCACTACCATCCAGCACAACCCAGACCTCCTGGCGCCTTCTGGTTCACCGAACCACCCTCCCTCTGCTTCTCATACAAGTCTCGACAATACACCCCCTACAGGTTTGCCGCTGTCTTCACACTCGCCCATGTCTCAATCCGATCCCTCGCCATCTTTCACAAACTAGTCATCGCTCGGCCATAGTTCCTCCTACTTCCCAGCGATTCAATAGGGCCGACCACTGTACCCGACCTGCGCGCTGCTGCTAAGAACGAAGGTAGCACGAAGCCTGGTTCGTGCAAGGAAGAGGACGCTTTTGGTTCCCCCTCAGTGGGTCGCACAATCCAGGCGAACACTATGACCCTGGATCTTCCACCACAATCCCAGTTACCGCTGTCTGACACTGGCTCTGCTGTAGCCGTTGCGGGTCCGTCACTGCGAGCTGAGCGTACAGGAGATCATCCATCACATCCTTCGTGTTTCCGATATGATATCGTTTGACACATCCCTTAATCCATGTCTTAAATGTCCGTGTGCGATTAGGCATATATTCCTATTGGGTTCTCAATATCACCGTACTAACCCTGTTCGATATCGTGTATATATAAAATCGTATTACGATGTATAAATACTGTGTGTAAACTGGAGTGTACCTGGAAGTGACGTGCGCACCCACGGAAATCTGTCTCATTGGCTTCGATAGTGTATGCCTGCGAATACTAGTTGCTAGTTGGGAGAATGCTGCTGTTATCGCTATCGAGAACGACAGATTTCTAACATTGACATAGACATGGTCGTCCAAGTAGGTCGGACTCGGCAGTCATCGTGTGATCAGTCGCGCGTGCTTTAGGCGCTCAGCCATGCGAAGACCGGAGGCGGTCAAGGGGAATCCACAGCGCTGTGTCCTTTCTCCTCCCCGGTGCTCTCTGTTCTCCATGGTTCCGTCTTCGACCTATCTATGATCAATCAACGAGCCAATATATGTTGTACGTGCTCAAGTGATAACAAATGAGTGACATTTGCGGAACTAGACACGACACATCGGCGGAATATCGAAAGGAGTAAAAGTGATTGATCTACCGACCGACGATCGAGAGTAAATGCGCGATGGGCGAGGTATGGGAGCAGCTGTACCGCCTTACAATAGACCCTTCTCCAGTTGCCTAGAATATAGATCGACACTCTCAGTCAGCAGCCGGGCAGGGCGAACGTGTGCCGGCGCCATACGCCCTTGCCGCGGACTGTAGGTCATCGAAATAAGTGTCAACATTGACACGGCGACTCACCCGAGCCCATCCCAAGCGCAAAAGTACTGACCCATATCCTCCACCTCTGGCTCGCTCGGAGAGGCTATCATCCCGTCACCCGTCACCATTGCTGCGCGGCGTGCGGTGAGATGTTTTTACGTTGAGGCTTGGCTTGGCTTTTGGACTGGGATCCCTTGGCTGGACCTGGGAAGACCGGGAAACGCAATGCCGCGCGTCACCATTCAATATACACCGCTGGTAAAGACTGGAAAGATACCTGACGGGCTGGTCGACAGGCATGAGCAGCTACAAAGTTGGCATGTCTTTATTCTCGTCACCCAACCGTATTGCCATCCTCACCTGCAAGCCCGCAACAAGGATTCGCAAAGAGGTGCAGAACAAGCAGAACAAAGATCTTCCGATCCCAAGGAATGTGCTGTACAGAGGATTCAGGGATGGAGTGGGGGTGGGAGACTGAACAGTGGGGCCCTGGACAAGGGTTTCCAGAAGAAGTCGGTACATTAAAATCCATGAGGCAACTGACCACCGCTTGGGATAGGGAAGGTAGACACGATGTTGTGACATTACGGACTATCGCCGTGCCTGCAAGTGGTCGTAGTTCAGACTCAATATATGGGTTAGGGTTACATGACCGCCTGTATCTCTTTTTCGAACTTGGTGACACTGGAATTGGTTACGGGGATTCTATATTTATTATTTAGACCGATATTTCACCTCCTGTCGCCATTATCTCTTGCCTATGCCAGTCTTTCTATCTCTCCCACTCCCAAAGACTTTCCCCTGATCGCGTCCACTACACGTGCTACAAATTCGATCCCAGCATCCTCGCGACAAACTTGAACGACCCGCATTTACATAGGCTGTCGAAGACCTAAGCGCATGATTCGACCCCTCGGAATCGCGCCACGTTCAAGACATTTGAGATCGACCACACCTGCTTCGAGACTAAGGCGTGGAGCCGCACCACCACTGACGTGTCAGGCCTGTCAAGACTCAAAATATCTGTTTCGTTCGATCATATTTGGAGGTAAATGTCACGCTGCTCTGTGAGTTTGAGACATGGCTGGCCAGACACGCAAGTTCATTATTCTCGTCAACACCGCTCACGTGAATAATATCGTTGTTATTCTTAACGAGATGGACAATCCCATGACCCGGAGGGACAGAGCACGAAATCAAGGGGTAAAAGGGAAGGGTGACGTTTGTACGTGACGCCGAGTTTGGGTTCTGGGATCCAGTCTCGGACCACCGAGTCGGTTGTGCTTGATGTGAATGCGTGATCAACGAGTACAACCATAAACGTCTCCTATATACCAGATTCGCCAGTTGAAATTCATCACTGGATTTCTGTCGATCCACTGGCTCCAACCGCCGTTGGTCAACTCGATTTACATAAAGGAAATTAATATCAGGGCGCCACTTTACCACCGTAACATCTGGCCTCAAATTTAACTCCCAGTTGTGCAGACCTCTGCTCGTCTAGATAGACTGAATGTTCCGTATTCTTTTTCCCAGAATTAGAGGTTGGCGTGGAGATAATTGGGCATGCGGAGTTGCTCCACCAGGGTGAGAGACGGTTCAGTTGGCGATACGAAAAGCGAGAGTAGTTGAACAGGAGGCAGCAGAACGTATGAAATAGGGTAGGAGTACTTGTGACTGGGGGTGCCTGTACGCGGTCCATTTTTCTTGATCCTACATATAGTAGCCATGTAGAACTTCTGTAGATACAACGCATCGTTGTTATTGTCGGTCTCAATTATTCAGCCTGAATCCGGCGTCAGACTGACACTGAAAAGTGGCCTCCTGGAGACTCTTGCATACTGTACTTACGGATCGATCGACCTCAGGTATGTATAACCCAACAGCAACAGGGTGAAGGCGATGACATCGAGCACGCCACCCCGCCAGGTGCTTGGCCCTTGGCATCTGCGTACGCTTGCACAGCGAGGACACAGTCGAGTTGAAGGAGCGGGTCAAAGTTGAATGTAGTCGGTTAGACAGTGCTGTGGCAATTTCGCTGAGCGCAGCAAGCTGTGTCGCCTGCGATGCAGGGCCTAACAAGCGGACATGCACGAGGTTATAGTGGTATGTCGTGTCCCAGCCCGGAGAGCAAGGCGTGTTAACAGGTGAAGCGGAGAGGCAGAAGATGCGTACGACTGACCCACTTTGGAAAAGACGTCGACAGAGCGCTCCAAGAAAGCGCTCTTCTCCAAACGGGTGGTCACCGTCTCATCCGGCTACTTCTCGACGTCGGGGCAGGAGATCCGCAGCACATGAAGCTCATTATTTGTGCCAGCGAAGAGTGCGTTGTAGACCGGGAGAGGAAGGGCAGGTCGTTGTGGGACGCCATCACAATCTCCGTCCACACCACAAGTTGCGTGAGGCGGCGCACGTGGCAGGGCCGGTGGCCCCCGGCAGGCACTAGCACACGGTGTGTGGTGAAAGCGGGTCGTCCATTGTATGGGAGCGTGGTGGGCGTTGAGTATGATGCGACATAATGAGCACCGCATCAGGGTACGCAACTGGACTTGGACTGGCACAAGCAGTCAGGTTGAATGTGCGGCCCACAAGCCTACAGGCATGGACGCACCCTTATTTAAAAGCGAGATCAACATATAAGCAAGAACTCGGATTTGCGCGATGCAATGAGGATGATGGTACGACTTCGTGAAGCCGGCATTTCTGGTTGGTGAAGTCGAGAGTCTGCGCACGCATGGCAACGGCAGAAGTTCGACATCCGCCCATAGGAGCAGGAGCCCGCGCAAGGCAATCTTCGGGGCGTAGAACGCATGGGGCGAGGTGTTGATATGAGGCTGGCTCAAGACTAGGAGGCCATCAAGTGGGCCTATAGTGCGCATTGAAATAAGACACGCATACATCGGGCCATCTCCAACTTGAACCTCATTATCGTCCTCCACTTCCCTGTGAAATATTTGCAGGCATGCAGCCGAGATTCATAAAGAGGTGGGACTCTTGGAATAACAGGATTTGGGCCAGGACGTTTTGAGGGGGTCCACGTGAAGGAAAGTTGAACGGGGCAGGGGATGTGGGGTTTTCAACGTTCGCTTTGAGCTACTGCAAGGTTGATGGGCGTACTGGGAGTGAGATGAAAGTATCTGAGCGCACCGGGGCTATTCCAACGCTCGAGCTGTGGCGGGATGGCCCCTTGTTCAGAACAGCGTTGAAAGACGAGGATGGTTTGGCAACAAGGCAGACACACACTGACGTAAGGGGAAGTGAAGCCCAAATCAGTAGACCTCAGGACGTGTGGGACAGCGACGTGAGTGTGGAGGTACTCGACTATCATAGCACACCATGGCCTCAATGCCCCGAGCTCCTCGTGAAGGAGATGTTAACGTAATGGAGGCCGGTATGGGCCCAGGAACAGGTAATTTGTTCCTACTTGGTTCTATCTCCTTTACTGATGCCCCGCAGGTGACTACCAGTACCCACCCCAACCGGCGCAGAATCAAGAATCGCGTGTATCTAATTTCGTCGATGGTTCTGGGCCTATATTCTCGATGTATATAGAAATGGCGACGGAAGAGGACGAGAAGATGGCCGAGAACTGGAAAGCGGATGCCGATGGGATCCTCATATTTGTGCGTCTCTAGCTTTAATCTAGTGCTTCATACCGACTCAATTGTCATATATCATAGACCGGTTTATTCTCCGCTGCTGTTGCGTCCTTGATCTCAGTGTCGATCCAGGACATTCGACCAAATCCACAGGATACCTCCAATTTCTACCTCGCGAACATCTATCAGACCGTTGCCAACCCCAACATTTCAAGTTCCCTCCCTGCTTCACCACCCTCATTCTCTCCACCAAACTACGCCATTTGGGTAAACTCACTTTGGTTCATGAGCCTGGTAATCAGTCTTACCTGTGCTCTGCTTGCGACATTGCTGCAGCAATGGGCACGAAGATATCTTAAAGTCACCCAGTCGCGTTACAGTCCACACAAGCGAGCACGAATTCGCGCATTCTTTGCCGAAGGTGTTGACAAGTTTCTCCTTCCGTGGGTAGTCGAAACATTGCCTGCGCTCCTCCACATTTCCCTGTTCCTGTTTTTCGTTGGCCTGGCTGTATTCTTATTTAACGTTTATATCACGATTTTCAAGTTGGTGTTGTCATGGGTCGGCGCTTGCACAGCTGTGTATGGATGCATCACCTTCATGCCAATCTTTCGTCACGATAGCCCATACTATACATCACTTTCGTCCTTTGTCTGGTTCATTGTTTTTGGTATACGCCATGTCATCTTTTACGTTCCTTGGTGGTTCTCTTTGTCAGTTCACCATCGTCGTCCGTTCTTTTGGAGAATCGGGGGCCATTGGTACGACTTGCTGGTGCAGGGCATCCAGAGGACAGCCGAGAAAACTGCGCTGGATGGTGCATCACCCGAGATTGGTACTCGTGCCTTCATGTGGACATTTGACTGTTTGGACGAAGATCACGAACTCGAGCGCTTCTTTTCCGGCTTACCCGGCATCCGCAGCTCCAAGGTGGTCGACGATCCTCTTCCAAGTCTCACCGAAGAGGCCAAAGAGAAGCTTTCTGACGCATTGATAGGATTTTTTGACCGCACCTTCTCATCCGATTTGCTTCCCGGGACTGTCAAGAACTATAGGGCCATCATCTGCGCGAAAGCCTTTGATCCGGTGCAATTTCCCTATGCATTCTGGTCTATCCTCGGCAGAGTAATTTCTGACGAACAACATAGGGGACTACAAACGGCCGAATTTGTCCGTGTCATGGGAGGTTGGCGCAGTGGTGGAGACCAAGAAATTACATCACTTGGAGAAGCTATATTCACCTGTCTTGTTGCAATAGCACAACGCCTCGATGACTCTTGGCTTATGTCCGCCCCCAATAAACTGGGAATCCCAGAAGCTGATCTCCGACGCTACGCTACAGACGGCAGCTTGTCACTTAGAAGCTTGATTAATATCACTCGCCACCAATTTAGCCAGTTCGGGAAATCGTCCTGGCGAGATTACTGGTTCTCGGATGTTCTAAAAGCAGCTTCGGAGTTCAATGCGCAAGATACATCACCCGATCTGCAGCACGAATTCTGCGCACTCTGGAATCAAATTGTTCTCAAAGCGCAGAATGACCACGGTCGGCAGATTGCGACACGCATCCTCAGACCGATTCGGAACATATACATCGCTCTTCATCAAGGTACCGATTCTGCTCCAACACAATTCTCTGCCTCCACCAATTATTTGGACGGCGTTCTGAACGACCCAACTTCGTATCCACAGTGCAACGTCGTTAGCCATATTCACGACTCTGCCTCCATAACCTTAGCTCATTCTGTCCCGCACGATAACGATGCGCCTCTCTCTGCTTCCGTTACCAGCCCTGATGTGCCTTCCTCGTCCGTACCTGTCCTACCTCACGTTGTCAAAATCTCTACAGATATGCCAACGCTTGACGACTTCCATCCCCGGACCACTCATAAGACGACCACCGAGGGCTTCTCCATTCCTGTCACCTCCCCAGCTCCAGCGACTGCTGATGCCTCTGGTATAATCGTATTCCGCCCCACTTCTACAACTTCGAAATCTGCCCCTCCCCTTTCCTCTACCTCCCCACCTGTTGCCCCTGCCGTTCAGCACAACGCAGATCTCCTGGCGCCTTCCAATCTACCAAACCACCCCTCAGCTTCTCACCCAATTCTCGACAATACAGATCCTACCGGTTTGTCGCTGTCTTCTCACTCGTCCATGGCTCGATCTGACCCCTCGCCGTCTTTTACAGAATGTCATCGCTCGGTTATAGTCCCTGCTGCTTCCGGCGTTTCGACAGGGCCGGTCTCTGCACCTGATCTAGGTGCTGCTGCCAAGGACGATGGTAGCCCGAAGCCTGGTCCGCGCAAGGACAGAGGCATACATTCTGATCCCGCCTCGGCGATTCGCGCAATCCCCGCAAACACGATGGCCACCCTAGATCTTCCACCACCGTCCCCGCCACTGTCATCGGTTACTGACATGGACCCATCCATCGCAGGTCCTTCACTGGGTGAACCAAATGCTGAGCGTACAGGAGATCTTCCCCTGAACCCTTTGCATTGCCTATATGATATCGTTTAACGCCTCCCAGTCTCTTAAATGTGCATGTGCGATATTCTTGTTGGGTTCCCGATATCACCAGTACCGATCTGATCCAATACATTTTCTCATTTTGTATATATACCATCTCATTACTTGGTACAAATACCGTGGTAAAATGTGTAAACTTTGGTAGAGAGGGGAACTGTGGATATCGAGTCTCAGTGTTCCCCTTGAGCCACTGTAAACCGATGAGCGAACCTGGTAGCGAGCGACGCAGAAGCCTCTGCACGCACTTAGGTAGTCGTCTCTCTCCTCTCAGATCCGATAGTGTCTGCGAATAATGTCTGATTGGGTCTCTTGTCGAGAGTAGCGTCGAGAACCCTATAGAGTCGATAGTGTGCGGAGAAGGGGGACAAGGACGGCAGTGCGAGTTACAGGACATTCGTTGTATGTCACCTAATGGGTCAGTGAGCACGAGTAAGGAAGTACAATGCATAGAGTCGAGCAAATGCTGCTGCCATCAACAGATTCCTGCACTCATTCGAAGCTGACATGGGCACACCGTCTCACCACAGGTGTCTCGGACTGCGCTGCTGCCCATGCCATGACCGCCTCGTTACAGCGCCGGCGAAAGGAGGACCCCGCGAGGCGCTTTAGCAGCAGTGCCCACCTCTACAGATCGCATAGAGCGCAGCGTCTGCGCGGGCCGCGTGAGTTTGGCCATTAACAAGTCGATGCAGATCTCTTTCTATTTATGACGGCGTAAATGCGGTCTATGAAGAAAGAAAAGAAAATGGTTTGGTAGGGGAGGCAGAGGGGAGGGATACCGTCGCTGAGCCAGTTCTCTACTTGGGTCGTGGAACGTATCATATTCCACGGTGGTGTCCATATGTATGTGCTGGCAGGCGTTCAGGTCGTCCAGCACCCTTGGGATATATGGAGGGGCGCGAAGAATGAGTGCTCTCGTGTAGCGAGGACCGCAGCGAATTTGCTGAGCGGGTCAAAGTCGAAGATGGTCGGGACGGATTGGGCATGGGCCGTGGCTGTCGCGTCGAAAACAGCCGCCTCGCGGGGTCTAGCGAGCGGACGTGCACGAGCCCGTAGTGGTGGACCACATCCCTACCTGGAAAGCGGGGCACGTCAACAAGTGAAGCGGAGATAGGGGCAGAAGACGTACGGCCACCCCACTTTAAAAGACGTCGACGAGATGCCCCAAGAAGCTCTCCTCTGACGACGTGATCCCCCACTTCTATAGTCATTTCTCAGCTTCGGCACCGGAGATCTGCAGCACGTAGCTCATTGTTTGTGCTGGGAGCTCTAGGGACGTGTTGTATACCGGAAGACGGAGTCCAGATGGTGGGGGGGAGCATGTTGAAAGAAGACCGTCAAGCTTATGCCGATGAGAACTTAGGGTGAGGAGACACTCTAGTAAGGGGGAAACGCAATAGGAGTTCTCGAAAATTGCTGATTTAGTTATCCAGAATTGTCAGCGAATGAGCCGTGATGAAGCATGAAAGAGCACACCATAAAGTACTGCCATTCGAGAGATTAACAGAGCGAAAGGGCGAAGGGGCAATTGAGCGACGCAAGGCATCGCCAGGCTCCTCGACTGCTGATATAGTTATCCAGAATTGCCGTGATGAAGCGTGAAAGAGCACACCATGAAGCACTGCTATTCGGAGAGCGAGCGATGCAAGACATGGCCAGGCCAAAGGGGCCGACGCAATAGGGGTCGTCCAAGAGTGAACGCTGCAAGGAAAGAAATGCTGACCGTGCGAAAAAAAACTGTTGGTCAGCATTCTATGTGTCAGCGAAGCAACAATATGTGTCAGCAAATGCGTCCTTTATATGTTGTATTGATGACAAGCTTCAGCACTGTGCCTACGGCACAGGTTGCTTCAGCTTGTTGGGGGCTGCGCCCCCAAACCCCTGCTTTCACACTTAACTTAATCCAATATCTCCATATGTATCTATCACTTCAGCAACACTTCACTATATACAATATTTTTGGTCTCAGCCTCTCTCACTTTCTCATCCCAAATCACCTTGATATTCTTCCTTGATGTTATCCTGGGCATAGACAGGTGCAACTTGATTACCCTCTGGTGGCAAAAGAGACCCAGCTCTTTGAATGAGCTCTCTATAAAGCCTAAATGTGTAGAGCCCACCACCTCTCTGGTTAACAGAGTCATCTAGCTTTCTTCCCACAGAGGTCATAGCCAGTGCACTGTTATAATTGCAAATGCACAGGCAAAAGGACTTTGAAAGTTGGTCTTGGGAAATTAAAAGCTGGGACAACTCAAGATGTAATGCTACCACAGCGTGAGTCTGACTTGGACTACGAAAGGGTGGACACAACTTAGCGTTGAGAGAAACTACAGTCCAACGTCTTAAGTATCCCATAAGTAACAATAAGGGTGATCTTAAGTGCTTGGGTGATGAAGATGACAATGACTATGAATCGTGAAGGATCCAGATCTTATCCTTAGACTTGAAGGTCAAGGCAAGGATGGCAAGTTGAGGCACGAAGGCCTGAGGAGTTGAGTAGAATAGAGTGGTATTCCAAAGAAGACCAAGATGACTTCTCTTGGTCTTCACAGTCCACTATTTATACATATAAGAGGTAGCTTTAAAGCTCCTCTATGAAGTCCAAAACCCTGTAGCGTAAATAGCTTGAACCCTACTATCGCTATCCTAGTAATGAGTCACAGTAATTATCACATGCTACTGCGACCTGGCTAACTGATTGTATGAGTCCATGACTAATCTTGGCTTACTATTGTAGTCATAACCATATAGTAAGTGTCCACTTTGTGTTGTATTGTGACATGTGCAATGATTTTCAGGACTGCCCATGATATGGCTGTTATGCTCCTGCTAACACACAGCATGTTGACTGTGTTGAGGGAACATAGGAGGGATAACTGGCACAACAGCTCCAGTAGGAGGTGGGGGGGCAGAGGGAAGAGCAGGGACAGAGGCAGGGGGAAGAGCACTGGCAGG
>JAKELG010000819.1:0-10548 GCA_021527035.1 Lactarius vividus | reverse complement strand
TCCTAGGCTTCTGCAACTTTACCGCGCTTTCATCCGAAATTTTGCCACACACGCACGCCCCCTTAACAAACTCACACGAAAAGACACGGAATGGACATGGACAACAACGGAACAAGAAGCGTTCGACAAAATCAAGAAGCTCGTCACGGAGGAACCAGTTCTTGCACACGCCAAGCTAGAAGACCAATTCGAACTTGAAGTAGACGCCTCAGGGTTCGCAGTAGGAGCAGTACTGCTCCAACGCAAAGAAGACGGCAAGAGACACCCTATTGCCTATTATTCAAACACCCTCAGTACAGCAGAAAGGAACTACGACATCTACGACCTCGAACTTCTAGCGATCGTCAAAGCACTTCGAAACTGGCGCCATTACCTAGCAGGATCCCCACACAAGATCAAAGTATTTTCGGACCATATGAACCTCCAGTATTGGCGCTCCCCGCAAAAGATAAGTCGCCGAGTAGCACGGGAAGTACTAGAACTCTCGGAGTATGACATCGAGATTCACCACATTAAGGGAACGGCGAATGGACGAGCCGATGCCCTATCTAGACGCCCAGATTACGACCAAGGGGAAGGAGATAACGACCAAGTCACGGTATTACCTGATGACATCTTCGTCAGGGCCGCAGCAATAGATACGACGGAAGACCCTCTCCGAATCAACGCCACCATATCAGTACAAGAGATGGAGAAAACAAATCCGGTATACGCCCAGGACGACGACAAACTCCGCCCCTGGATAGACCCACACGGGTTAAAGAAGATCGAAGGCACCTGGTACAAGACGGACGACGGGTGGTCACAGGAGGACTCCTTGAGAAACGAGAACTCGTCAAAAACCATCACGACCCCCCCGTATACGGACACCCAGGGATCAGTCGAACCATCAAACTCGTGGAACGATATTACTGGTGGCCAGGCCTGAGAAACGAAGTTATGGACTACGTCAAAGGATGCGCCGACTGTCAAAGAATCAAAGTCAATACCAGGGTCATCAAAGCGCCTCTGCGCCCAATATTCCCAAAACCTGAAGCTATGCCATTCGAAACTATCGCGCTTGACTTCATCACTAAACTTCCCGAAGCGCAGGGCTGCGACACGATCCTCACGATAACGGACCATGACTGCACGAAGATGTCCTTATTCATCCCATGCCAGAAGAGATATCGGCAGAAGGAACGGCGGCCCTCTATGTCAAACACGTGTTCCCCAGATTCGGCCTGCCTGGGAAAATAATCAGCGACAGAGATCCCCGATTCGCGTCAAAGTTCACACGAGAACTGTGCAAAATCCTCGGCATCGAACAAAACATTTCCACGGCCTATCATCCACGCACCGACGGACAATCGGAACGCACAAATCAATGGTTGGAGCAATACCTGCGATTTTGGGTCAACGAACGACAAGATGACTGGATACACTATCTCCCCATGGCTGAGTTCACCCACAACAATTGGCCCAGTGAAACCACTAAAGAGTCCCCGTTCCAGCTCCTTATGGGATACAACCCCCGCGCTGATTGGACCGACAGGCCATCACCGATTCCGCAGGTGGCGCTCAGGGTCAAACAGTTCAAGGAACTCCGACAGCGCGCGCAGTCACTGATGATCAAAGCGCAGCAGGGGTGGATCAAAGCAAAAGATACGCCCAAGTTCCAAATCGGAGACCAAGTATGGCTAGAAGGACGCCACTTACGCACGCACCAACCAACGACAAAACTAGCGGCGCGACGCCACGGCCCCTTTAAAGTCGCTCAGGTGATGTCCGCAGTCAATTATCGGTTAGAACTTCCCACGCAGTGGCAGATTCATCCGGTGTTCCATGTGGACCTCCTGACGCCCTACCGCGAAACACCCACGCACGGACCAAACTATCAGCGCCCACCACCAGATCTGGTGGGTGGCGAAGAAGAATACGAAGTCGAGAAGATCCTAGACTCTCGGCGGTTCGGCAGAAGTCGCAAACTTCAATATTTGGTTAAATGGAAGGGATACCCAGACTCGGACAATCAGTGGATTGACAAAGATGACGTATTCGCTGACGACGCGATAAGGGAGTTCAAAAATTCCAACCCCGCCAGAGAAACACATATAAGCGCAGGGAAATCCCAAGAGACGTCCCCATCTCCTTCCTTTACTTCACTCCCCACTCATGAGGCCCTCTTCCCCAGTCAACTTTCGCTATGTCGTCAACGAGGAGCTATCCACACCTTACCGAGTACAGTCCACGCCATCGTCACCCCTGTCGGCTACCCTCGCCCTTCACCAACGAGGAAGTCGTCCTCCTTCCCCCGGGACACCCCCAATTCCTTCGCCGACCCCCACTGTTTATTCCGAGAGCAACCAGCCCAGCTACCTCGGAGATCACTACGTCCCGACGCGAGCGCCCACTCCAGCGGGCGACGAACAACAAGGGTACGTGCCCAGCCGACCCACTTCACCAGCAGGCCCCGACGACGCAGGGGACCCGTACGACCCGGCGGAGCGCCTCGAAGCGCATCAGTATCTTCGTTACGCCACCCATCTCACCACGACACACTCGGAAACCCCCCCGCTTTGCGGACCCACCGGGGAGGCTATCACACTACCGCCGTCACATCCATCCACGGTTCGCCGCGATTCGGAGGAGGAACCTGTGCAGAAGGCCGAGAGTCGTGCGGAGACACCCCCTCCCAGGGGGTACCAGTTCAACAGGGGAGTCCATTACATTCCCTTTCAGATTCGCGACGCTCAGGAACGTCTTTGGCCCGCCCGGTATACTCAGCTTATCCTCACCGCCGACCCCTTCGTCCTGGCCTTCAGAGCCGGGTGCAATCAACAATACGGAAAGCCCGTCCACGCCGTCCCCTACTACGACGAGCAGTCCTCTGCCCCCTCTTACACCGACGACGACCTCACGTTCCTGCTCTCCGACGCGGGATTAGTCGACTCGGTCGACCAGGCGCTCCTTCACATGAAGGACGCGACCCTCATGGCCGAGGTCCATCGTTACCGCTGCATGACGCTGGGATGGCGGGCGCAACAGCATCGACTGGCGGCGGAGCAGATGAAGCTGGAGCGCATAGAGATCGAGCGCAACAGGTGTGTCGCCAGACTTCAGCGAGCGCACGCGGTAGACCGCATCGAGAACGTTCGGGCCTCTCTCCATCGGGGGCCCAAAGCGGAGCAGGATGCCGAGGAGATCGCCCGTATCAGGGTCCTCCGTGAGGTAGGCACCAACCCGCTCGCCATCATGCGTGATCAAGCTGGGGCTTGACGCTGAAAAGGGGGTGATGTTACGTTTCGCCTCGGACTGTTCGGACTGGTTGTGGACTCTAACGTGTTCGTGATGACTCGGCACGTTGGTAGTAATACATCATGGACTTCGGATCTCGTTGCCTCGTGTTTGGATGACTGATACTCGCCATTGTTGTACGAGATGATGATTACTAGGCTGACTGATGATTCCTATTGTTGTACGTGTTTCGGATTACAATGAAGACTGCGCATTCTATTATTAGAGTACGCTACTTACGCTATTGGTTACTTACGAGTTAGAGCGGAGCTAGAACTGGCTCCCTTACTTGTATTTAAGTTCACCATAGTACAGACCGGGATCCCCATCTTGGTCTTCTTCAATTACCACCGTTTCTACTCGTCTTCTGTGCTAGGGACTTGCGTCGTCCCTAAGTGAACTAGCTCCGGCATATCCCTCAGCGACCAAGAAGGGATCCCCGTGACTCTATCTCCATCTTCCCTTGTGAATGGTAGATCAACCGACCGTGACTTATCCACCCGGTACCACGTGTCATCTCGTATTCGAATATCTCAACTCTCGTACCGCCCGACCTACCCACTGCTACTACATCGTCGATAACCTCAACTGGGAATATATTCGCAAAGTCCCCAGTCCGCCCCCAAACGTCCCTATAGAAGAGACGTTGTATACGTACAGAGACTCTACAGGCACGTACTGGCCGCATCCCGCAGTCTTCCCCGAGCACTCGGACAATCACAGGTTTCATCCCCGAGGGAACCCACGTCACAATAGTGCCTAAGTCAGGCAGACGTCCGTGGTAGACGTAACACCTCGTCTACTTTGGCAGCTAGAGTGTGGCCCTCTTTGAAGTTCTCCATTTGTGCCGGAGAGATGGGGGGTGCCAGATTTTCTGGGTCATTGTCTCGAGGGAGAAGGAAGAGGGGCAGTCCATAGCGAGGGAGGCCTTTGCCTAAGGTGCCAACGGCATCTTCTTTGTTGTTGCTGATCCGGATGTACTTGGCGTCTTTGTGTTGGAAGGAGGAAGGGTTGGTGTCGTCTGGGATGAGGAAATGGACATAGTGAGTGCTCCAGGGGTCATTGACAAAGAAAGGGAATCCTGGGTCGTCATCATTCTCCTGGATGTGCATCCTATCATAGTTGATAGGTAGAGCATCCATCGCTGGGTCATTGATGATTTCCCTGATCCTGAGGATAGCGTTTCTGGGGTCTGGGGGAGAGGTGTTGGCACGCTTGACTTCTGGTGTGGGAGGAGCAGTGAATCCTGGGGGAGGGACACGGAGGACTGCTCCTTCTTCTGTTTCTATGACGCTTGGCATAGTGGGGTCGATGGGCTGAGGGTGGTGGACAGTAGGAGACAAGGAACACATGCGCTGGGGGGAGTGGTCTGAGGAGGAAGAGACGGATGGGGTCTCATCAAAGGAGCCTCTTTCCATGGCACGGGCTACGAGGCGTTCTACAGAGGAGGAGCGAGAGGGCATTGTGTTTGAGCAAGTGGGAAGTGTGGTGACGGTTTGTATGACTACTTTTCGTTTTAACCATTTCTTTGCTCCCTCATTTTTGGGGTTGCGCTCAAAGTGTTCCTGAATAAGTTCTGGGGCATTGAGGTTCTTTTCCGGTTCCCAACTGTTGTGTGCCTCAGAGTATCCCTTCTGTTACGTTCGGCCCTCTGACGCGACCCGATACGCCACCACATGACTCGTCTCCAGTGCAATTCATCGCCTGGAACCCCGCAAACCCCCGACACGCCCTTGACGCAGACGCTATGGCAGCGGAAGAAGCCGAGGCTAGGGAACGCCTCTGGAAGTTCCACCAAGACCGCGCCTTGCACCTGCGCGCAGCCATACTAGCCACCCAGTATATGTTCCCACAAGACCCACCTCAAGGTCCGGAAGATTAGCGCTGGATGACGTCATTGCCCGTCACGTGACCCTGGCACGTGACCTGGCCTAGAATGCACCAGAAGAGTCCAGATGAGCTTGTGCCTGGATTAGAACGTGTGTTATCGATTGTGCCTGGTTTGTGATCCATTACTGTATTTGTTCTGATTTTCCCGTGCCTCGTCCCTGTGGCTTGATGCGCCCATGGACTGTATGTTTCAGCCACCATCAGTGGCATTGGACATGTGTTTTCCGCAGTTCCACAGTTTCCGCAGTATTCCTAGGACTGTTGTATTAGGGTTCAGCTGAGTTCCAATAGCTCCCCTCATGAGTATAAGTAGTACGTAGAAGCGACCTTAGACGGTAGCTTTGACTTCTTGTATCTTCTGTACAACCTAGTCCGAGTAGCCCCCAGTCCCCTTTGCTCTCAATCCCCATCCTCTTCTCTTTTGCCCTACGTGCCCTCGGAGTTAGTCCAGCATCACAGTGGCGTCCGTACCCTACACAGACCTCGGAGTTAGTCCCTCTGCTACAGCGGTGTTACCCTCCCTATCACGTGACCGATTGATTGAGCGTGTAAGCTCAGCGTATATGAGCGAAGTCATTCATTTCTTTTACCTATTTGTCGCTATCCAAGTCCTCCAGATCCTACATTTTGGGACTTATCCTCGGAGAGCAAGAACGACAGCAAGCGCTAGCTCAAACGACAGAACAAGAGCGGGTCAACAAGGTCGTTAGGAACCCCTGAAGACCGGTTGAGTGCAATCTCCTGAAGTGCGCCCTATGGAGCGTAACACCTTCCACTTGATCAGGAACTGTAATTGGTTCCTGTGGCATCTTGTTTCTAGTATCTTTTCGATTTCCCACTCTTGTTCTCCTTCTATCAGATCTGGGGGAGGTTCCGTAAAGCTTTTCCCATGTATGGATGTTTCTTTGTGTGGCATGAGAAGTGATGCATGGAATACTGGGTGGATCCTCCACTGATGGGGAAGTTTCAGGGCATATTGTAATGTCTACCACGGACGTTTGCCTGACTTAGGCATCGGTGTAACGTGGGTTCCCTTCGGGGCGGAAGCGGTGATTGTCCAGGCTGTCGGGAAAGACTGAGGGGTGCCTTTGATAGGCTCCAAGGTGGTTGCGATAAGTATAGAGGGGAAGGTCAAGAGGTACGTTTGGGGGAATGGTCGGGACTTTACGGATATACCTCCAACTGGGGTGGTCGACGATGTAATAACACTTGTAGGGCCTTGCAACTCGAGAGTTGAGATATTTGAAAACGAGATGACACGTGGTGCCTTCGGGGTAACTGACGGTCGGCGTATCCACCATTCACAAGGGAACTGGGGAATAAAGGTCACGGGGATCCCTTCTTGGTCTAAGGGATATACCGGAGCTAGTTCACTTAAGGATCTCCACGAGTCCTTAGCACAGTTAGACGAGTAGAGGAAGTGGTATTCGAAGAAGACCAAGATGGGGATCCTGGTCCGTAGTACTATGAGTCTAAATACATGTAAGGGAGCCAGTTCTAACTCCGCTTGAACCTGTACGTAGCCAATAGCGTAAGTAGCGTAGATCCTAGGATGGGGATCCTAGGAATCAGTCATCCACGACGTAATACTAGTATCGTACAACAATAGAACTCGGAGGTACGCGCGTAAGACACATCTCGTACAACAATAGAGAACATCAGTCAGCCGGGACATGAGGCAGTAAGATCCGAAGTCCATGACATATTACTCCTGACATACCGAGTCATCACAAGTACGTCAGAGTCCACAACCGGGCTGAGCAGTCCGAGAACGAAACGTAACACATATGTAGTAGCAGAGATTCTTTTTGTGACTTTGAAGGGTCCATATCTTTTTGGGGACAGTTTGAAACTGGGGTGCGTTGTCTTCAAGTTCTTGGCATCAAGCCACACTGTATCCCCTTCAGTGTATTGTTGGAAACGAGGGGAGTCTTTGTAGAGTGACTGGGCATGGGTGATTGCTGCTTGTGCTGCTCTTCTGGCTTCTTGGATTTGTTCTAGCCTTTTTTGTGTTCCTGGGACTGTTGCTATTCTTTCTGGTTGGTGTATCCTTGGGATGTATCCCAGAATTAGTTTGTAGGGTGCTTTCTTTGTGGTTGCGCTTGGCCAGGAGTTGTGGGTGTATTGTGCTAGTGGTAGCAGCTCTGTCCAGTTGTCCTGTTGGTGGTTTATGAACATCCGGAGGTACTGTTCTAGCCACTGGTTTGTCTGTTCTGATTGTCCATCTGTTTGGGGGTGGTATGGGGTGCTTATGTTTTGTTCGATGTCAAGTACTCTGCATAGTTCTTTGATGAACTTTGCTGTGAATCTGGGGTCTCTGTCGGAGATGACCCTTCTTGGTAGGCCATAGTGTGGTAACACTGTCTTGGCATATAGTTTTGCTACTCCTTCTGCATCAATTGTTTCATTGCATGGGATAAAGAAGGCAGCCTTAGAACAGTCATGATCCGTGATGGTGAGAATGGTGTCATGTTCTTCTGATTGTGGTAACTTTGTGATGAAGTCTAGAGCGATAGTTTCGAAGGGGAGGGCTTCTGGGTTTGTCTTAATGGGGAATATTGGGGGTTTCGGGTTTCCAGGGAAGTTCTTGTTTGCTTGGCAGGTGGTGCACCCTTTTACATATGCGGATATATCTTCTTTCATGTTTGGCCACCAGAAGTCTTGTGACACTATCCAAAGGGTCTTTGTTATTCCGGGGTGTCCTGCGGTCTTTGTGTCGTGGAACAGGGAAATTACCCCCCTCTTTAGCGGTGTGTTGTTCACAACCACAAGTTTGTCGCCTTTCCACCAGTACTTTCCATGTTTCACCAGTTGAAAGGGGGTGGCCCATTCGTCTAGAGTGGCAGGGTGGTCCAGTTGGTGTGCCATGACACGATCATCTATCCGTATGGAGAGTACAGAGTTTGCAAAGATGGTTGGGGTTAAGACTGTTATGTTGCTGTTGTCTTCTTCCCCTGTGTCGTGATCTGGGCATCTAGATAGGGCATCTGCATGGTTCTGGGCTCCGGGTTTGTGGTGGAGTTTGATGTGATAGTCTGCCAGTCTGGGAATGTATCTTGCCACTCGCCTGTTGATTTGGCGAGGGTGTCGGTAATATTCCAGGTTCTTGTGGTCCGTAAACACCGTGATTTCGTGGGGTGATCCCAGAAGTAAGTGTCTCCAGTGTTCTAGACCTCGGATGACCGCTAAGAGTTCTCTATCATGGATGTCATGATTGCGCTCCGCTTCTGAGAAGGACTTTGAGAAGTAGCCTATTGCTTGGGGTTTATTTCTGTCATCCTTCTGTGTGAGGATTGCTCCTGTGGCAAAAGCGGAGGCATCCACTTCTAGTTTGAAGGGTTTGTTCATGTCTGGTTGACATAGGACTGGGTCTTCGCATACAAGTGCAATGAGGGTTTCTAGGGCCTCTTTCGCCTCTTCTGTCCATTTGAATGGGCCTTCCTTTGTTTTTATTGTGTCTGTGATAGGCCTTGCTAAGTGGGCAAAGTTGGGGATGAAGGGGCGCTGGTAGCTTAGTGTCCCTAGTATGCTTCTTGCTTGTTTGACCGATTTGATGTCTCTTGGCCATTCTTTTAGTCCCTCTACTTTCTTTGGGTCTATTTTGACGTTTGATCCATCTATGACAATTCCTAGGTAGTGGATCTTTCTTTGTTCGAATACACACTTGGATGCTTTGAGGAAATAGGATTCCTTTTCGCATATTTCCAAGAACTCGTGGACAATCTGTCTGTGGCGCGTGGTGTTTTCTTCTGTGGCTATTAAGACATTGTCCATATAGACGAACAACTCTTTTGGGTATGTTACGTCTACCACGGACGTTCGTCTGACTTAGACGCTGTTGTAACGTGGGTTCCCTTTCGGATAGCGTCGGTGGTTGTCTGGAGAGTTGGGGAATACCGCGGGGTGTCATTGATACGCTCCCGTAGAGTTGCGATACGTGTATAAGGGGAGGTCAAGAGGTACACCAGGGGGTGGACTAGGGACTTTACGGATATACCTCCACCGAGGGTTGTCGACAATGTAATAACAATGGGTTGGTCGAGCGGTACGAGCGTTGAGATATTCAAAGACAAGGTGGCACGTGGTATTTGGCAGATAGGTCACGGCGGGTGAGTCTACCATTCACGCTGGAACTGGAGATGAAGTCACGGGGATCCCTCTTGGTCACAAAAGGATATGCCGGACCTAATTCACTTAGGGACGTCTGCGAGTCCCTAGCACAGAAGACGAGTGAGAAGTGGTAATTCGAAGAAGACCAAGATGGGGATCCTGGTCCGTTGTAATGTCTACCACGGATGTTTGCCTGACTTAGGTGTCGGTGTAATGTGGGTTCCCTTCTTGTCAGAAATGATGGTTATCTGGGCTGTCAGGAAAGACTGCGGGGTGTCGCTGGTAGGCCCCGAGGTGGTCACGGTACGTATAGAGGGGAAGATCGAGGGGTACGTTCGGGGGAACGGACGGGACTTTGCGGATATACCTCCAACTGGGGTGGTCGACGATGTAGTAAGTCTTGTAGGGCCTTGTGACTCGGGAGTTGAGGTATTCAAAGACGAGATGACACGTGGTACCTTCTGGGTAACTGACGGTCGGCGTATCCACCATTCACGAGAGAACTGGGGAGTAAAGGTCATGGGGATCCCTTCTTGGTCTAAGGGATATGCCGGAGCTAGTTCACTTAAGGACTGTTGCAAGTCCTTAGCACAGTAGACGAGTGGAGAAGGTGGTATTCAAAGAAGACCAAGATAGGGATCCTGGTCTGTACTACTACGAGCTTAAATACACGTAAGGGAGTCAGTTCTGACTCCGCTCGAACTTGTACGTAGCCAATAGCATAAGTAGCGTAAATCCTAGGACAGGGATCCTAGGTATCAGTCATCCACAATGTAATACTCGTATCGTACAACAATAGAACTCGGAGGTGAGTGCATAAGACACATCACATACAACAATGGGAATCATCAGTCAGCTGGGACATGAGGCAACAAGATCCGAAGTCCATGACACATTACTCCTGACGCACTGAGTCATCGCAAATACGTCAGAGTCCACAACCAGGCCGGGCAGTCCGAGAACGAAACGTAACATCACCCCCTTTTCAGGTTCAAGCCCCAGCTTGACCGCGCATGATGGCCAGAGGGTTGGTGCCAACCTCACGCAAGGCTTGGATCTGGGCTATCTCCTCGGCATCCTGTCCCGCCTTGGGTCCCCGATGAAGCGAGGCTCGTACGTTCTCGATGCAATCGACCGCATGGGCTCGCTGAAGTCAGGCGACACACCTGTTGCGCTCTATCTCGATCCTCTCCAGCTTCGTCTGCTCGGTGGCTAGTCGGTGCTGCTGGCCCCGCCAACCCAGCGTCATGCAGCGGTATCGGTGGATCTCCG